>APFE030767605.1:0-23360 GCA_000404065.3 Pinus taeda | reverse complement strand
ACAGTGTATTTGGAGTGCGTACACGCAGGCAAGGTAGAGAGAACCTGCGTACCCAGAGATAAACATGTTTTTAAGTGACTTTCTCTCTTTTTGAAGTTTTGACATGAAGAGCAGAGGTATGGGGCTTTGACAAAGAGGACAATATGGCTATTGATGGGGCCATATAAACTGCAGATAGTCATGGTGACAAATTTCAGTGTAACAAGCATTATGTAAAATACAGAACTTTGAAGCTTTCATCTTTAAAAACCTTTTCTTTGTTCTGGATAACCCTGGAGGATCCTGTAGGTTTAATAGTACATAAATTATATCAGCATACCAGGGTGAATCTAGGAAGGCCTGGCTGATTTGTGGAGTTTCCATCTCTTGTTCATTATCCAGTTCATTAATATCCAGGGCTTGACAATTTGTTTTAGTCATGAGCTTGGCTAATCCCTATCCCTGTATAAGCTTTGTAGGTTTTATTTCAATATCATACTCTAATATAGTAGCTATCCATTTACCTCTTTTGCCCTCAATTCCATCCTGGGTTAAGACGTCTTTGAAAATAGCATTTGGTACATAGGCTATTACATGGGAGTACAATATGTAGACTCTGAAGTCTTTAATAGCTTTTACAAGTGAAAAAGCTTGTTTTTCCATGATTTTGTATTTTAACAGTGCATCTCTAAGTGCTTTACTAAAAAAGGCTATGGGTTTCTCACATCCTTGAACATCCTTTTGTAGTAGAATAGCTGCTATGGTGTGTTTTGATGCAAATAAAAATATTATGAAGTCTCTATCAAACTTTGGACTTGTAAGGACCGGTGTTCTGGTCAAAGCCATTTTAATTTCTTCGAATGCTTGTTTGGCTTCTACTATCCATTTAATACTTGAATCCTTTTTCAACATATTATTAAGAAATCTAATTAATTCGGCTAAGTTAGATATGAATCTTCTCAAAAAGTAAATCTTTCATAGGAAAGCTTGAAGTTCTTTAAGATTTCTAGGGTGGGGTATTTGCAAAATAGCTTCTATTCTAGTAGGATCAATTCTGATGCCATCTTTGGAAATGATATGGCCCAAGAGTTTCTCTTCCTCTAGACCAAACAAGGACTTATTGGGATTTAAATAAATACCATATTTTCTGCCTTCTATGAATACTTGTTTCAAATGATCAAAACGTTTTTGATTTGATTTAGAAAAAACAATCGACTCATTTAGATATATAACTAGGAAATCATGAATTTCTTTTGCAAATGTTATGTCCATTGCTTGTTGGAAGGTTTTTCCTACGTTTTTAAGTCCAAATGGCATTTTGACACACTTGAATGTACCCCATGGTTTTATAAAAGTAGTTTTTTCCTGGTCATCAGGATGAACCAGAATTTGATTATAGCCTGAGAAACCATCTAAAAGTGAAATCCTAGAAGCACTTACTACCCTTTGTAAAATATGATCCATCTTGGGTAAAGGGTCATTGTCATCCAAAAAGACCTTATTAACATTTCTTAAATCAACACATAATTTGATTTCTCCCATTTTCTTCCTAGTAGGTACTAGATTAGACACCCACTCTGAAAATCTGATAGGAGCAATTGTCCATGTTTCATACATTCATTTGATTTATTTTTCAATTAAGGGAAGCAATACAAGGTTAATTCTTTTGAGTTTTGGTTTGAATGGCTTTTGATTTTCCTCCAGAGGTATTGTATGTTGAATTATAGAGGTGTCATTACGTTTTCAGGTCTTCATAGCTCTAGGCAAAGACATCCTAGAATTCTCTCATTAGTTCAACATATTTGAGTTTTTGGTCAGGGGGCAATGATTTTTATAGCTTAATTATTTTTGGATTGTCTTCTATTCCTAAGTTATATTCCTCAATGTCTACTTTTAGTGGTTCCATCTTAGGTTTCTTTGGAATATCATTAAAATAAAAAATATCTTCCAAAGGAGTTAATCCTTTAGGCAAATGATTGTCTTTTAAATTGATAACTTCAGATTCTCCTTCCAAAATCTCATCAATATCCATTTCTTTAAGGTCCTGCATTTCTTTGTTGGTAAAATTTATCGGATGAAGCATTTGAATTGCACTTTCTGTTGAAATGTCTATTTCTATTTTATTTGTTTGATCAAATTCACTAACTATATCTACATTTATGTTAATGCTAGAAAATTCTTCATCTAAGGTTAAGAAACTGTTAATCTACTTATCACTATCAAACACTTGTGAGTTCTTCAAATTGTCAGGTATGGTTGGTCTATGTGTAATCTCAGCTGTGAAATGATGATTAGGTTCAAATGGTAATTTGCAGGTGCTGGCAAATATTTCCAGACTATGAGCCTACAAGTTATGTTTCCTTGGGATTTTAGCAAGCTTAGTTTCTAGAAATGTATTGAGAATCTTTATCATTGTTCCTCTGTAATATCTTAATCTGGGATCATTTGTTAGAAACTTCCCTTTGATCTTTTGAATTATTAAATCTGAATATCCTAAGACAGATACCCTAATTGTCCCTAATCGTTTGACAAGTTTAAGACCTAGCAATAGAGCTTCATATTCTTCCATATTATTGGTGCACCTAAAGTTTAATCTGTGGGCATGGTCTTCAGCATGATTATTTTCAAGATTGTGCACCCAAACTCCTGCTCCTACTCCTAATTTGTTAACTAAACCATCAAATTCTAAGTGCTAAAGGATCTAATGTTCATAATTAGTGTCAAGAGTCTTAGGAATATGTTTAATAGGGAGATCCGACCTTTTGTTTTCTTCTGTTTTCTCTTGGACATATGATGTTTCATTGTTCTCAAAAATTTCTTGGGTTTTAACACTAGACTTTTCACTTGTAAGTTCTTTTGGTTCTGCTACTAAAACTTTTAATTCAGTTGAGGAATCACTTTCAGCATTGTAAAGAATGAAATAATCCATATCAGAGTGTATTGAGTAGATAGGGAAATTTTGGGTCTTCTCCTAACTACTTACCACATATTTCATTAAGGTTTGTTTGTATAGTTTCTTAGGTTGACTAAACACTGAAATAGTAGCATAAGACATGTCCAATTGTAGAGATCCTTGGAGATTTTCACCCCAAGATCTGGATAATCGCATGCCATAGTTTGGTGGAATATCTGCTACTACTATGTCCATTAAGATTGTTTTGGTAGGATATTGAACTAGCGATACACACAAGTCTTCGATTAGACCTAAACATCTAATCTGAATTGAATCAAAAGAAAAAAGGTCTTTGTATGGCTTGGTGATGTCTAGGTCTAATTTCTCTATTATAGACTTAGGCATTAAGTTATGAGATGCACCAGAGTCAAACATGGCATTATGAAGTATTTTATCATGTATGTTCAAACTTACATAGAAAGGAGGAATTCCTCCATCTATTGATTTCTGATTCACTTCAGGGCCAAAGATCAATTCAGGTTGGTCATCAAAAATATTTATTGAGTCTTCATTCACTAAAATTTTGAGTGAAATATTGATTTGGCTTCTGTAGACATCATGTTTAGCTAATTCAGACAATGGAACAACTATTTTTATTTTGTGTACTTCAGTCTCAAGATTAAAAGGTTTTTCAATTTGATTTCTTCTATTCTGGATAGCTGGATTCTCTTTATCTACTATATTTTCTATGTTTTTCTCCTTTTCAAGAGTGGGGTTATGAGCTGAAGTTGTTTCCAAATCAACTCCTGGAGGTTCTTCCATGATTCCTTTGGAAGGAATAGAAGTGGAGAGTTGATTATTATTGGGTTGATTATCAGATACATGTTCAATAATTGGGTTATCAAGGTTAGGGTTTGTTCTGGAAAGAATATGTAGAGGGGTGGTATTGATATTACCTTTGTTGGGTTGTTTTGTATCTTTCTATCTGTTGGTTCGAGGGACATCAATTCTTCTTCTCCTCAGATTATATTGCTCGTGGACTTCATAAATGGTTGTATCATATCCCTCCCTAAAGTCAAATGATTCACCTGATTGAGTTTGGAATTGTTTAAGTATGTGGGCTTCTTGATCCTCCTAGGTCAAGAAAACTTGTTGTTCATTATTGAGTCCCATCAAGTTGATTTGAGTTTCTTCTATCAGTTCATCAGAAGTTGAGGCTTTAGCATAATTCTCCTGGAATGGGGGCATAATATTTTGGTGAGGCCAAGTCTTTAGAGTGTTTTGGTTTTGGCTTTTCCTGAAATTTGGATTTCTCCTAGTATTGCTTGGTTGACCATCCCAAGGGTATTTCCTCTCGATTGTTTCTACTCTATCTCCTAGCCTATCCATTCCTTTAATAATAGCAACCAATTTTTGTTCAATGGCCAAAGGTTCTTCTTTTGAAGGTATCCTCTTTTCACTTATGGCTTTAGCTTGTTTAGATATCAGGTTGGCTTCAACACCAACAACTATACTTTGCATATCTTCTAAGATTCGAGGAGCTCTTTTCCTAACTTGGTATGCCATATCAAAATAAAATCCATCATGGAATTTAATCAATGCTAAATCTGGAGGAGGTCTGAGGTTTTGAGGAATAGCCTAGTAAACATTATTGAACCTAGTGCAGTAATCTTGCATGGTTTCTTATGTTCCTCTCTTCAGGTTTTCATATTATGATAAAATCTAGAGAGGATCTTTCTTCTTTTCCCATCTGTTCAAGAATGTTGTATAAAGAGATTGTAGGTCATTGATACTATTTGAAATGAGGGCTCTGAACCAGGTTCTAACATCTCTAGTCAGACATTGAGCAAATATTCTCATTCTGACATCATCTATATCAATTTCATATATCTCAAAGTAGTCTATCATCTTTTTGGTCTGTCGTTGTGCAGTATAAGTACCAGAGCCATAAAAAGGAGTGATTTTACTTTGATAGGCTTGGGGCATAGCCCCTAGATTGGAAAATAATATCGGAGGAGTATATCTATTTGCCATTACAGTAGATTGGGTTGAAACAACAACTGGGGTTGGTCTTAGAGTGGTGGATGGAGGGGTGGAACGGGTGGCTTGAAGTTGGAATGTCTGAGGTGCTGATGATGAACTTGGAGAGGCTGTAGTGATCACAGAAAGGTTTAGTGCTCCTTCAGAGGTAAGTTCAGATTGAATGGAGTTCTGTAAATGTTTGTCTAGATGTGAAGTGATAACTTCAAGTTGTAAGTTTTCGATAAATATTGGGTTATGAACTGTGTGGGCTAACCTAGAGCTAGAAAAGGTTACAAATAAAGAGGTTTCAAAAAACTCATCAAAGGGTTTGTCCTTAAGGTAAATCCACTTCACAGGATAGGATCTTGATCTATATAGAGGCCGAGAACTAGCAAAACTTTCTTGGCATTCTTGTCTCTTGAGAATCTTAGGAATCAGATTAGAATTTTCAAACACAGGTGGGAGGTTTGGATCACGATTAGCTCTGGTATAATGAGTCATTTCTGAAGCTAGGTTTCGAGTTGTATTTTTGGTTTTTTCTCTAAATAGGTTTGACAATACAACTTTAACAGTCTCTTTAAGAGGATTTAGATATGGGATTTGAACTTTCCTAAAGACTTATTTGATAAGAGGAACCGATAAAGTATTTGAAACCAGATTTCAATCCATAAAATAGACTAGAGATAAACTGAAGCAACATTCATTTACTTGTGCAATTGCAAAGCAAAAGCAGTTCAAAGGTTATTTGGCTAACTTCAGGCTCCGTTTGTAGTTTATAAAGTAAACAATAGTAACAAACAGATTACTTAGATTCCCCAATGGAGTTGCCACTATGCTATCACTCAGATTTTCCCTGAAGTTGTTGGGAAGAGGAAAGGGGTCTGAGGTAACCACAAACCAGCTTTTAGATACAAAATCTAGCCAATCTATATCTAGAGAGCGCTCTCTCTTTAAGTTTTAGCTTTGTTTTGAAAGATATTAGGCTAGTTGTGAAGTTTAGGAGTTTTTTTTTAGTTTGGATGGTGAGATTCAATACAAGAGGGGTAGGACTGACAAATTTAGGCCATTGGGATAATGGAGTCAAAGAAAATGGCTTAACTAGATTAGGTTTCTTAACAAAGGATGGTTTCACAGGGTAAGATCGTCAAAAAGGGAACAAATAAAAGCTTAGAATAAATGGGATAGTTTCAAAGTGGGTGAAGGGCAGTCAAGAATCCTTCGAACTATTTGGAAAAGGTAACTTGAATGATTACTAATAAAGAGCAGTTAAGTATTCTTTAATAAATAATAAAAATAAACGAACTAGCAAACAGGAGAAATTAAGATTTCATTGTTTATCCTAATTTAGAAGAAAACATAGAGAATAATAACATTGAAAACAGAGTGCATTCAAGCATATTCTGAATTACTCTTTTTCATTTATCATTAAGATATTAAAAATAGATGATATAAGAAAGAAAGAAAACTTTAAAACACAAGGTATAGAGGACTTATTGATCCGGTGTTTGATTCAAGAAATTTGTGGAAAGTCCTTTGCATCAATTCTTTATCCAGCAAGCCATACAAAATTTGGTCCGATAACACTTTATTCCAAATAATCAATATTACAACAATGTCTAAGAATCCACCTTCAATACTCCAATTGAGGGAGTATTTATACAAGAAAAATTACAAAAAATATCTCATAACAGAGTAAGATCTATTCTGAGATGACTAAGAATAAGTTATAAGAAAATAGGGCCAGAAGACCTCGTAGAGGATAGATAAGGGAACTGAATGGTTTGTTGTCCCTATTCTTGAGAATGTGTTGAAGTTAGGCCTTATGATTTGTCCTCTTGCTGTCCTTGGGGTAATTATGTGCTCGCTGCTCTAATTTGATCTCCCTACTAATACACTTTACCTGCATCTCATACTCTTTACATGTTGATCTCTTTTCATCCTCTTAACCCTTTTTACTAGAGTAAAAATCAGAATTTACCTTTTACCACAGATAAATTACAAAATTTCAAGCACTTCTTCCCACCATTTTAGTTGTGGTATTCTCGTTTTCTGAAGCTTTCTAAGGGTTTCATCTATTTTTGTGTATCTGAAAAATGTGGGCTAAATTTGGAACAAGTGTTTCAGCTCATGCTCGACATAGAGTAAGTTCTCTAAGCTGTCATGGAGAACTCGGCCTGTGGGAAGTGCTTTTATTCCTTATGCACTTATTGATGAACTAGCTTGATTGCTAGCATATTTATTCAATTTATCTACATAATCTCTATGCTTCATTAATCTGTCATTAATCACTAAAGGACTTGGTAGCCCTTTACTCTACAAAAGAGAAAACTTCTCCATGAAAGCATTAATTTCTACCAGCATATCATGACATCTTCTCTCTAAATTCAGCATCAAAGTTTTCTTGGTTAGCACCCTTTTGATTTCCAAAATGGTTTCCATTCTATCTATGATGCCAAGTACTTCCAGTTGTTCACTATTCTTGTTATTCAAAAAATGTATGAGCCTGTTGGCTTCATCAGGAATTTGTCCTAATTGTGCTTTTGTCTTTTGAATTTCTTTCTGTGTTGTCTTCATTAGATCAATTTGCTCAAAAATTACTTGGATGGATGGCCAGACCTCATTTATGGATTGAGTGATGTTGGCCCAAATAATTCTCTTGATTTCTTCCATAGGCTTGTCAAAAGTGAGATCTTTTCTAATGTTTTCAATTTATATTCTAATGCTTTAATCTCTCTTGTTTTTCCTACAATGTTTGTCTTTAAGAGATCATAGTTTCTTTCCATCTTAGCAAACTATTCTTTAACCTGTTTTAACTCTTAAACATGGAGCTTCATGTCCTCCATTGACTTTATTAATTCCTCTGTGCTCAAATTAGTATTACTGCCCTGTGTTGTCCCTGTTGTTCTTGTTGTACCTGTGCCTGTGACCACCTCTACTGTGGCTGCTGGGATGTTTGGAGCTAGTGTTGTTCCAAGTGTAGAAGGGACTGTTGTTGAGACTATTGGTATTACAACAGGAGTCTAAGAGGTCGACTCTCCCTGTTTGTCCTTCAATGCTTTTTCTAATGCCTACTCTGTATCATTCAGTCTTTCATTGAGTTTGAAAAGAAAATCCATCATTTCTTCTTTGGATTTATGTTTTATAACCTCAGTAGTCTGTGGATGCCTTGAAGGAGGCAGCTTTAGCTACTTCCTCAAGGCAGCAATATCTTCATCCTTATTTTTTATTAATGCTTCTATACCCTTTACATCTTTGGGATCATGTCCCAATCCAATGATAATTTATTCTGATGATTTTATTTTATTATCTTTGTCCTGAGAGGAGGCTTTTTCTAAGTTTAGCTAGGTAGTTGTATTATCCAAAGAATTTTGTAGCCTGTGAGCCATCATTGCCTTACCAGCCAAGGTTGAATAGACCATTTCTCCAATTTGCTTGTGCAACTTGATCTGATCCAAAGGATGAATATCCTTTGGCAAGACCTCCAAGTTTGTTATAAGATAATCTACAGTTGATTGAGGCTGCTACACCTTGGGCTTGAAGTAACTCATTATCATCTTTCCTTCTTTAATGTCATAGGCTAACATTAATCTTTGCTGATTTGTGGGGGCCATTTTTAAATATTGATTGTAAATTTGAAGCCTGAATGGATCATTCCTGGCCTTTATCTCTGTGAATGTTTTCTTGATATATGAAACCTCTTTACCTGGTGAACTAAGGGATGATACTTCTACACTATGTTACCTTTCTAGCTCTTGCCTCTGTGAGCTAGTGGATGTTCCTCCCAATGGGAAATTTTGTTAGCTAAATACCATTTCTTTTCTTTGATTGTTTGTAGTCTCTTCCATAATTTCTAGCTCTTAAAGAGGATTCAGTCTTTTCGTTTTTGTCCCAGGCTGTCCTGAAGGTCCACTAGTTGGGTTAGTAGTTTCCCTATCTCTTTTCTTATTCCTTTCCTCATTAAGAGGAGATTGTAAGCTTGGAGGTCCTTCTACATTGGTTTGAATCGGAGGAGTTGGCATTTGGACCTGCTCTTTGGAAGTTTCAGGTTTTTGAGACATTATAGACTGTTCTGTGACCTCTATTTCGTTGCCTTTAGATATTCCTGTGGCTGGTATGCTGATTTCCTGTGGAGGTTGCTACGAACTTCCAACAATGGATGCACCAAGTCTTAGCCTCTGGAATAGCTGAAATGGTACCTTCCCAAAAGAATCTAGGTCAAGAGTTTTCTCAATATCTCTCATAGCATTTTCTATATTGACCTGCTCACTAACAACTTTTATTAGGGTCCCCTCTCTCCATTCATCCATATTTGCAAATTGTTCAGTTTCCGGGATTGTATCATATATGTATGGTTACAGTCTGTTCTTCATTCTTCTATCATAGATAAAGCTATTAGGGTCATATGGCCTCCACCTAAAACTCTTTTGCAACCTATGATGATCTTGTAAAATTATCTCTGCTTCTCTCCATGCTTCTCTATCATTGGAAATATAAGGGCCTAACTGATTCTTAATTGTAAGTTGATCTTTCTTCTTTGAATTGCAAAAATGGAATAAGTCTGTATGCAACATTTGTCTGAAGTATTCCAATGCAAACAATTTCATTGGAACATACTTTGGGAGCTTAAGAGGGCAGAGCTCACACCCATAGATTCTAATTTCTGTATGATTCTTATACAGGTACCAATCACCTATTATGTACTGCTTAGAGAGTTGGAGGATTTTCTTTATATCACCACTGAACCTAGGAGGGAAACTCCTGTCAATAAAATGGTTGCTGGATGCAAAAATAGATCAATGAACTCATTGTAGGTGTAAGGGGACTCAAGAGTATTATGAAAAATGTGACTCCAAAATATGACAGACCTAGGATTTCCTTTAGTGTCAAGCCTCCTCAGAAAGAAAGGAAAGTTCTCTAACTGATAATACAACATAAGATGGTATATTAAAGTGGTGTATTTGAAGACCCCTTCATTGTCAAGTCTTAGGAATTGATCATGGATTTTATTGGCAATGTAGAAGGCATAGTCATATCTAATAGCAGGAAGCTATCCAAGAGTAAAAATTGACAACAACGCTAGAGTTACATCATCCACAAACTCACTAGTGCTGAATCCCATGATTAAAGATATAATATCAACTATGAGTCTTCCAGTATTTGTGAAGAAAGCCTGCACATAAGGAGGTGGGTGCTTAGGCTGATGTTTCTCTAACATGAAGGTATGGCAGATACGGATGAGTTCTAATTGTGACAATTGAGTGGATCTCAAGTAAATATTCCATAGAAAGGGGAGTGAGAGCTTGAATAGGGGAAAATTGCAAAATTTCATTAATGTTTTGAGCGGTTATGGAAAAAATGATTGTTTGACTTGGGGACATAATAGCTCTACGACTGGGGTCATAATTGGCACAACATTGATGAATTATATCTGGGAAAGCATGGACTAAAGGGAGGAAATACATGGGAAGGTTAGATTCCCATAGTCCTATGATGTCTGAGCCATTTAAGTAGTTGTCTCTGGCTTGAAAAAAGACCTTAAGGTGGTTTTTATCAGTGGATAAGTATTTTATCTGATAATCTTTATCTACAAGAGGCACATAATCTTGGTCCTTATGAAAGGCATTGTTTGGTGCGACATTCAAAACAATGGAGGTTTCCATTTTTGGTTCTTGTGGATTCAAAAATGGAATTTGGGTTTTCTATGAGAAAATAGGCCAAACAGCAAGTCTGAGGACTTATATGGGAAATCACAAACTGAATTAGAACTGAATTTGGCTTTACTCTATGGCATTTACAGTCTGAAACTAAAATTTGCAGGTTTTTGGTGGAATTTAGATAAATACCTGTATCAAAGAAGTGAACAATGCGAGGATAGGAAGGATAATAGGTTCTGCGCTGCATCGTTGTAAGTTTCTTAACCAGGTGGTGGTTTGAAAGCTCAAACAGTTGACTTGGATGTTGTTTTGCATGGGAGCACGGGTCGCAACATATAATAGTGAAAATGAAATTTTGTTCGTTTATTTAACAAAGTCAAGGTTGGCAGGGTTTTTTGGATTATCGGGCTATTGATGTAGGCAGCGAAATGATGTTTTGTCATTTATGGAGGGTGTTAAGTGGTACGAGATCGCACCGCTTTTGGAGTTAGGTGGTATTCGACTAGGTCCGAGCAATCACATAGATTGCCTGACGTGTGGCGGGAGTACGGGGGGAAAACTGCCTGGTGATCATGCGTTAAAGCGCAATGACCAAGGGGGTAGTGATATCAACGACGATCGTTGGATGATGGGGGATTAATCAGACGGTGGACGGGGAGTGAGGTATAGCAGGACTTTAACTGCGGCGAGCCCGATTTAATGAACAAGTTAATAAATCATATCGGGGTGATTGTTAATGGAGGGGAGGTTCTTAATTAACCTTAGGGGTTAATTAATCCCTTTTTGTGGAGCGGGGAGATTAGGTAGTTAATGAATCTCATATTAATCAATTAATCCCTTTTTAACTACGTTTATGGTTATAATTAACCGGGGTGGGGTATATAATAATTTCGGGTTTTTAGTATATAATTAAATAATACAGGAAAGGGTAAATAGGGCGGGATTTATATAATACAAGTCAAAGATTAATATGATAAATGAAATGAAAGCACTAAGTTAAAACATTTCAGGTATACATTTAAACTTAGGCCTTAAAGCGGAAAAGGGGGTTTTAAGGTGATATTGTGCATTGTTCCTAAGTAAAATAGAATTTTACTTAGGAAAAGACTTTATGAAATCAAATGAATGGTTTATGGATGATTCTAAGTAATTAGGCCTTTTAAGTTATTGGTCCGAGGGTCTGGTCCCTCTTGAAGTCCGAGAAATGCTCTGAGCCCCTCCAATTTACCAAATGCCTTAGTGCTTAGGGGAAATTAGTGAATACTTAGGGGAAATGAAAAGGGGAGTTAATCATTGTGACTTTGTTTTTCTTGTGATGTCTTCAATGTGATGCATGCCTTGGCCTTTCAATGAAAAATGAAAGATTAACACATTCAGAGAAATTCTTCATCGCATGTATCATTCTGCTACATCATTTATCTACCCTGCCTACTTTAAACTAGCATTTTTTCCTTCTTTATTTGGGTGCACTGAGACTGGAAAACCCTTATCAAATCTTCCCTTTTTTTTACATGGCAAGCCTACCTAAGTCTGCACTTATTACATCCAAGGGCTCAGATTACATTGTTGAGCTCTTTTTTATTTACTCTACCTATCTACTTATCTACCAAGATTACACTTTTTGGTTAGATCTTTATTCTCTATTTCTATAACATGAAATTGAAAAATAAATGAGCCAAGTTTAAACAGTTTGACTCTTCATGTATCTGGCATAAGTGAAGAAGCTGCACACAATTGTTTATTATAGAAAATGAAAAAGTAGTGGCATTTAGACTTGCACACTTTCCTCGGCTATTTTTGTTTGGGTTCATTTTTTCTCATTTTTTGACCATCTTATTCTTTTTACACTTTGATTTTTATTTTAGGATATACTCTCTCTACATTTTTTAAATTTTTTTATTTTTTGAAAATATGGAAAACCTTTGCAACAAGTAAAGGTATGAACATATTACATAGCTCATCAAGTCAATCATGACATATGACACCTATTGGTATAGGAGCCTAACAGATTCCACTGATACAATGTCACACATCTCTCATGTAGATTCTGGTCCTGACAATATAACCATTTGTTGGCTTTGTGAGCCCTGACCCAGGTTCAGCGTTAGTCAGCAAAAAAATCCCTACACTACTCATCCTTTTGGCATCAGCCCGCAGAGCGCATACCGAAGTCTCACTCAAAGCATGATGGGGGAATGTTGGAACCAATTTTCCACACCCTAAGATGGTCGTGATGTCAACTTATACCCTCTACTCCTGCCTTCATGCAGGTCGCTAAGCCTTAGAGCTTATCATTATACCTTTTATCCCACCCTTCAGTACCTCTGCGAATGTGTACGGTTGACCTTCATACAACCCTAACCATCGGTTTGGGTACTTTCACAATGCTATGATGATGTACTATATAAGTTCCCGAGTTACCTCAAGTGTTCTACTTATTCTAATAATCAATTACAGTTATCATCGTGTAAACTGATATTCTTACTTGTGTTCAATTAACAAATATAATCACATAAATCTGCGCATCAAATAAGCATTTTAATATAAACCTAGATCACAATATAATCAGATGCATTAACAAAGACTTAAATACACAGTGATTGCAGAATAATTCACTTTATTGATGTCTTCTAGTTTAATACAAACTCTATCCACCCTACGCACACAATTCCAGGGGTCCACACACTCTGCTACAGACTTCCACCTTGAGCCCTTACGCACTCAGCTGCAGAGCCTCTACCTACACTAAGACTTGAGAACACTTAGAACTCCCTATCAAAAACTTTCCAAGCTACCTAGAGCTTACTTAATTAGCTCTTTTTTATACAATCGCATGGTCTGCGGACCATGGGTAGATCTTTACAGCTGACTTAGAACTTTACAAAATAAGGGCAGACAACCCTTTATAACTCTTGACACTTTCACACTCCATGACCACAAAATGCGGAGAATTTACAACTTTATTACAAAATTGTCCCAAAACATGGGATTTTAGCCCCAAAACTACTCTTGGGGGAACCTGTTCCCACAGAAGGCCTTTGAACATATTAAAGAGGCCATGTTCCAAGCATCAGTCTTAGCTACACCAGACCTTTTATTGTGGAATGTGATGCTTCGGAAATGGAATTGGTGTTGTTTTAATGCAAGAAGGAAGACCCTTTGCTTTTGAAAGTTTTCCAATCAAAGGAAATTATTTACAAAATCCTATGTATGAGAAGGAAATGTTGGAATTAGTACATGCACTAAATAAATTGTGACCTTACCTAATGGGAAGACATTTCAAGGTAAAAATAGATCTTGATAGCCTTAAATACTTTTCAAACAATATTATTGACAGAAGAGCACAAAAATTGGGTAAAAAAGATGTTGGGCTATGACTTTGAAATCATCTACAAAAAAGGGAACAAAATGTTGTTGTAGATTCCACTCTCAATAAAGGATGAGGATGTGGAAGCATTTCTTTGTTCCATTTCTATTATCCAGCCTAAGTGGATAATAGAAGCAAGTGATGAATTGAAGAATGATGAAGAGGTGTGGTCTCTCATTCAAAAGTTGCAGCAAGATCCCAATACATCTGATATATTAGTTGGAAAAATGATTCATTATGGTACAAATATCACTTATATCTTTTTAATAATTCCAAAAACAAATAAAATATTCTTTTGGAATTGTACACCTCTCCTTTAGGAGGGAACTTGGGATTTTTAAAAAGTTACCATAGGGTCAAGAAGGAATTTTTTTGGAATGGCCTTAAATCTAATATTAAGAAGTCTATGGCAGAATGTTTGGTTTGCCAAAAAAATAAAGTTAAGACAATTAAAACCTAGGGTTTTTTACAACCTTTATCCATTCCAAGTCAGTGTTGGGAGGTCTCAATGGATTTTATCATAGGTTTACCCAAGTCTGAAGGAAAGAGTGTCATCATGGTGGTAGTTAGTAGAATTACCAAGTATGCACACTTTTGTGAATTATCTTATCCTTTTAAAGCGAGTACAACTACTACTTCATTTATGGAAACAATTCAAAAGCTTCATGGAAATCCAAAGATTATAGTAAGTGACAAAGATCCCATTTTCATTAGAAATTTTTGGATGAAATTATTTTCTTGTCATGGTACTCAATTAGCTCATAGCTCATCTTATCATCCTCAGTCTTATGGGAAATATGAGATAGTGAACAAATGTTTGGGAGGCTATCTATTTTTCTTTATATCTAATAAAAAAACATAATGGGTCAAGTGGTTACCTTTAGTTGAATGGTGGTATAACACTTCCTTCCATACTGCAACAAAAATTACCCCATTTATGGCACTTTATGGATATCATATACCATCCATCGCATCATATTTAAGAGAAATTTTAATGTTCAAGCAATGGAAGATCACATAGAGAATCAACAACAAGTTCTCCAACTCTTAAAGGATTACCTCACTCTAGCGCATAATCGAATGAAACAATAGGTAGGTCAACATCACAGTGAAAGAAGTTTTAGTGTAGGTGATTGGGTATTTTTACAACTACAAACATACAAACAAATGTATCTCAAGCAAGCTAAGAAGGATAATAAATTATCACCCAAGTACTACGGTCCTTACAAGGTGTTGCAAAAGATTGGTACTATGGCATACAAATTGAAGTTGCCTGCATCTTCCCCGGTAGACCCAATTTTCCATGTTTCATGCTTAAAGAAGGTTATTAGTGACAAAAATCCAGTTCAAACAGTGTTTCCAAAAATGACGAAGAAGGAAAAAGAATATTTGAGCCTGAAGTAGTCACATAAACATGAACCCAATAGTTACAGAATCAATAAATTTCAGAGTATCTCATTAAGTGGAATAACTTACCTGCTAAAGATTCCACACGAGAGGATGAGAATTTTACCCAGAAGCATCCAAAACTACTCAAGTGTTAAGGACAACACTTTTTTGAAGGAGAGGGGCATGTTAGATCCCTATAATATTGGTTTATCCCCTTTATTATTATTGTTTTGCCCATATAGCCCCCATATTGTTATTGTTGTTCCCCATAGAATCCTACTATTGTTATTGTTGTTCCCTTACATTATTATTATTATTGTCATTCGTCTATCTTTTCTATGAGTTGGTTGCATAAAAATTAGATATATAAAAGAGAATTATATTCTTTGACTAGGTTTGATTGGAATCTATAATCCATATAAAGATACAGGCTCACAATCAACATAATCAAACTTGAGGAACCATATCAAATTTATAACCCTTACAAAATATGTAATCACAGTTAGGCATTGTACTAATAATGGCGCTTATGTTAGCATTTCGAAATGATAACATTTTGATGGGAATTAAATACACATGTGGAATATACTGTGAGATGAGGCTATTGGCATGAGATTGTGGAGATATAAATACATTTGTGGTTTCTCAAGGTTGAAAATAGGTTCAAATTCCAACTTTGTACAAAAGAAAAATGCCAACTAAATCCTAGAAACCTATTGGAGTATTGTATTACGATATGAGAAGGTATTTTGTGCATAAAGGCCTCGCTGATTTTATCTCTATTTTGTAGTGTCTTTTATTTGTATATTGCAATCCCACATGAAAATTAAATAATACATATACGACATTTATTCTTTAAAAATCTAGCTTTCATGATGTTGAGGTGTTGAATTTTGAGTGTCCCCTCAAAGTTACTATGTTTCTTAAAATCTTGATTAACTACAAGAAGCATTGTAACATTGTGTGTTAATTTTCTCCATGTTCCCACAGACCTTATTTTAATTATCAAAAAATGTATGTCCACATGACATGCATAATGAACGAACGAATAACTACTTCTTTTTATTCTCTATAATGACAAATTATGGTGTCCTTTGGAATCGCCACATCCTCTAACTTGTTTCCATATGATATTATGACTTCACAGGTCCCATAGCTGGAATACATTGCATTGTTGTCTCAAATCATTTTCTATTCATATCTAGCACCTCAGGTGACTCGGAATCTAAATAAATACTTTGGCAGAAACTTCATCAAACACATAACACATAATACGTACATTGTTAAATCATAACACTTCCACTACATATGTAATAGTGTCCACCAGATTATTCGTAGATTCCAATTTTCATACTGGTAGACCAAAGTAATGCATATGTAACGTATTATACTACAATATCCTCTTAGGTAATTTTTCTGGATCTATAACAAATCTGGCATTCACTAGCATCATTTTTTCATTTGTTGATAATGTAATGTTTAGTCTCCAAGAAGATTGTGTAACGTTCCATGTTGGTCTGAAGTCTATATCACAAATAATATTTGGCTTTTTTATTACCACCAGTAACACATAATTCTTAGTTCTTGCATTGCATTCTCATTCCATAGGGTCGCACTTGGATTTCATGAAGTGTAATGCATAAATGATATGGTATATGACAAGTAGTTTTCCATACAGTTTAAAGTCAGCACATACTATGTAACATTTTCTCAGATTTTCATACCTTTAGGTCCTCTATAGGTTATGAAATGCATGCTTCCATGATCTCAGACTGTTTAATGTGTCAGAGTCTTATATTTGTAGGTTGATTTCCAAAAAGCATGAAATCAATCTCACAACTAATTATTTCATGAATGATTTTTCTAGTCAATGCAATTTTCACCTCTTATTCTTTTTCACTGAATCTTTTGCTTTAATAATTCTTCTTCCTTTTTTCTCCTTGTGATATCATTTTTATCTTAGGTATCTTCTTCTTCCTGGAGCTCCAATACACCGCATAAACATATAGAATATCAACCCATTTAGTGGCAGTAGCATCTACAGTTTCGCCCCTGATTTCATAGAGGATCCATTGGTGGTGGCATTGTATACTGTTGCAACTTCCTTGTTTCCATGAAAGATAAAATTAGAAGCCAAAACCTCTGCAAATTTTCTCTTCTACCCAAAGAAAATTAGATTCCAAACTCTCGGCACATTTTCATTGGTAGAATACTAAATTCAGTGTGTATTTAAGCTTTTTTCTCTATGGTTAAGAGTCACTAGCTAGAGTTACCATCATAATTTTTTGATTCAAAATCAGAATGTATTAGGCTAAATTTTAGCTCTTAATTTATGTTTCTTTGTTTTGAACACTAATGAGAAGCAAGTTCTGTGTTATGGCGAATTTATTTTTCACTTTCTTCTTTAGTGTAATAGCCACAAATGTCATCTATTTGAATTGAACTACATTTACAATAAATGAATCTCTTCCACTACCACTCTTGTCAACAAAGGGTGGTGTATCCATATCAGGAACCAATTCCTTTCCCAAGAAATTTTTTCTATTTTATTCCAATTATTACCATGCTCATCGTGCAATTATTTATGTGCATCGATTTCATCTTCTATCCAACTAGGTTTTCCATATCTTTCATACAATGCATGCATTAAATAATGAATACTCAGAACAAGTCTTGAGAGTAAAGAGGTCGCTATTTGGTTCCAACAATTTCAGACCTCTTTAATTTTCATGCAATTTAGGATCACACGCAAGCCTTGGTCTTCTTCAAAGCCATATTCCTAAATCTAAGACACCATTTCTTATTCTTTTCTCCTCTTCCTTGGAGAACCACCTATCATGAAATTTTTTAAGGTTCGTGTCACTTGGAATAACACTCTTCTCATCATCTGTAATAATCACTTTGACAAATCAAAAACTTTCAACTTATTGCATGTAATGTACTTCATAATATTTTATATTTCTCTTATGTTTTATTTAATGTGATGTCCAATAACCTCTTCACTTGTGCAGGTGATGTTGTGAGATTCTGAAGCTTTCAACTCCTCTCAAGTTTTTCCTTCACAACTTGAAATGGTCATTCACAGAATTCTCTTCATCAATTGAATCTCCCTTTACATCCTCATCCTATTGTTCTAATTGTTGATCCTATACACAATCCCTTGCCTCATGTCCATCATTTCTACAAACATAAAAGCTAAATCCATGCTACTTTACAAAAGATATATGAATCATAAAATCATATACTTGGCTACCATGTCTTCAAGGAACACTATTGGGGCTACTCTTCCCATGCAATACTTCATTGTTCATGATTATTATTCTAATAGAAAATATTGACTAGATTTTTCTTTGTTTCCTTGAGCAGCTTCCTCTAAGAGGTTTCTGACATCAATTTTTCATTGAAGTCACATGATACTCTTTATTTGTTTTCCAATTTGTGGTGTGTTTCCTTTTCATCTGTGCATCTCCTTCTCTTTTCTTATATAATCTTCTTTGATTTTTCTTCCCCATTTTTGTGGTTTGTGTTAAAGAACTGGGAAACTTGCACTAGTTTTCTATGCGACCAAGATTTTCAAATCTCCCACATCTTAGGTGACCTAAAAATGGAGGAAAGAACTTATGTCTACTTGTGTTATTATCCACATAGGAAATTTCCTTTACATACAATACACTCTTACTCTTCTTTGCATAGGCTTTGCAATCAACAACCCTATGGCCAAAAACATTACACGAAAAACATTATCCATAGAAATAGCTTATGTACCTGGTGGTTGATGATCTTCTCGTAGGGAAATGTCTTATTTGATTGCTTCCTTAATTGATCTTACATCTTTGCTGCATATTTTTCTAATGAATCTTGATTTGATTTCTCGTACATTCTACTAGAATGTGTCTAAAATTATTACATTTGTAACATTCAACACTATTCATTAAGGAAGCAAAGGAAATCCTTTGGATCCTTGTAGACTTTCTTAACTCATCTCTTAGAGGATTTCTGCTTTAAAATCATGCTCTCTATCTTTAAGTATTTGTAGAATTTTATTTTGGTCTCTACTTTCTTTTAAAACCCTTGTTATTTCAATCCAGACTGAGTCTAATTTACCTTTGTCTTCATATGTCTTCTCCTCGTGACAATCAAGTACTTTCACACTTGTGAAATCAATTCTCATTCCATTAAACAATTTCTTTCAAATATGATTCCTTCTTCTTCTTCTTCTACTTCTTCTTCTTCTTATTTTTCTTCTCTCTTTTCTCCACTCCTATTGTTGGTATATTTTTCATGCAAAAAATGTGACCTGTCCCATATTTGAGATCTATTATCATCTCAAGATCTATATTTTAAAGTTTGTTGTAAATTATACATTTATCCTAGGAATTCCATTGTTTTTCTTGCTTTTAGGTGGAACCATTACTATACGTATCACATACCAGCTTCCAAACATCATATCCATAAGCTATCATTTCATATTTTACCTTCTCTCTCCATTCCTGAAATTTTGAGGCACTAAGAACATGCACACTTCGATGATCTATGATTAAATTAGGTCTACCTTCCAGCATTTAGCTTGCACCTAAAGGAACCTTCTTTAATACAAATTCTTAGAAACATGACTATACTGAGACGAGGGTGGTGAACCATTATAATACACTCATGGCCATATATTTTTTTCTTTTGTTTTCTTTACAGTAGTTGTTTGAACTATTAGATGAGAAAAAAATACCTTATGAATAGAATATTTAACTTAAAAACAACATTAAATCATAGCATAAGAATCAACACATCAAATAAACACATATACATTCCACAAATAAGTGGAAATTCATAGAGAGAAAAACAATGGATTTGTTTTTGTGATGTAAATAAATAACCTACTTCCTTTCTTCATCATCTTTTGTAGGCACCCATCTATAGGAGGCTCCAACCTCTCTTTTATTTTTCAAGCTAAAACTTGTCAGAAGTAGCCATTTCCAACTTAGATCAATTTTATGTAGGCTTCTTCCTATAGGAGAATTCTAACTCGATTTTTTTTTTAGAAACACCAACTTCCACTTATAAGCTCTAACCTTTATTTTTTCTAGCTACTACCTGAAAGGAGACACTAGTCTCTTGATATATGAAAGTTCTAATATGGTGGTTTATCTCATATTTAATACTGAATACCTTCATCTCTATGTATTTTCCTTGGTCTCCTCTTCCTCAAATTTTCTTCTCATTTTCTCTTCTATCTATCTATTTATTTGCCAATAACACGAACTAGCTCTCACAGTAACTTTTTTAGCTTAAAAGCTAACCAATTATTTTTTCGATCCAAAAGAACATATTTTTATATACATAGCTTGGTCACTGTTAGTATTCCATGCAAGAATTTGAAACGAAAGATTGACTCTTTTCATTCCACCTATTCATTTTACATTTTTCGTATTTGAATATTGAAACAAAATTAATGATCATCCAAATAGTATTAAAATATTAATATCATCCACTATAATGATTACATAAGCCAAGGGCCAATAAATGCCAAGATTTTACATCACAACATCTTCAATTATTTACGTCACAATGTTTGCACCTGTGGCAAGTCCATACCTATGATGCCTCTTCATATTCACTCACAAATTTACATTATCAACAATACATTCATAGTGATAGTAATACATACTCAACAATCTCAATAGTAAATTCCTATAATATTAAATACATTTGAATATCAATCTCTAAGGCCATGTCTCTATTCGGCATTACTCATTGAACACTCAAACTAAATTGAGAATATTGTCAATGAATATCTTAGTCAGACAAGAATTACACTATGTGAGAAGGAAACCTATAGTTGACATAGGAACACTCCTCCCTTTTAAATCATTGCTTATCTTAAACCACTGGTTCATATTACATAATTATAAACATAGGAAGGTTCCCTCAACACCCTTTCCCATCAATGGAAACTTCAACAACACTAAATATGAGAATTCCATTCAAATATACCACAACAAAAGAGTTTGTGAATGTTCTGGGATATCATCCACAATGCTCATGAATATTGTTGGATCATTAGTCAAGCTGGAGGGCATTTCCAACCACCCAAAAGGGCCTTTTTTATATTTTAAGTTTCTCTTCCACACATTTCTAATCAACTGGAACTTGGTGGTAGCCTGAATTCAAATAAATCTTACTAAAGAGCTTCACACCCTTAATTTGCTCAAGAAAATTGTTAATTTAAGGGATCAATTTTGATTATTGACTATGATTTTGTTTATTGATATACTGTAGACATATTCCATGTCTCATCCTTCTTCTACTTCAACATAATTGAGCTTCTGAAAGGTGAGTATCTCAACTAAATGCGTTTGTTTTGGATGAGATCATGAAAACAACATTTTATTTCCTTATTCTCTAAGAGAGAGCGTCTATGTATTATGCCATGATGTAAAGGAGCACTAGGTATCCAATCAATTGAGTGTTTGACTTGACAGTGAAGAGGTAACCCCATAGGTGAAGTGAAGATACCTTCAAATTCTTATAAAATCATATCCACTTGATTCTATTCTATAGATAGCCCCAATGCTGAGGTTGTGGTGGTCATAGTTACCTTCCATTCACCTTTTCACTAAACCATGAATAAGACAAAATTTGCAATCTAGGATATTACCTTTCAACATTTTTTGCTATGAATAACGAAATTGTGGTAATTGAAACTACCTCTAGTATCTTATAGGATAGATCCACAAAAGAAACAATGACACTACATGGATGAGACTCATAAACAACATGATGTTTCAAAATATAAGGTTTTTCTTAAATAACATCACACAATATCTTACTGTTGAAGCAATTGATGACATAGTATGGTGGAATTTTTTACTAACATGGATATCTCATGTGAGGCTCAACTAACCAATGGTATATGGTTGCGACTTTGGTACTATTATCAACTTCAATCTCTTCAGAACCTTCAAGGAGATCAGGATGTTCTAGTTCCTACTATCAAGACTGAAATGTAGTTAGGTTCCTTTGATACACATGTATGATGGGAGAGGTGTTGCCCCTTGTTAAGATCCTATAACTAATTTGGTTAGATATTCGTGGTTGTGATGGTAGCATTAGCTTTTTCTTCAAAGATATTATTTCCTTCATCATGTTTTGAATCAAAATCTAAGCTATAGTTCATTGCTATTACTTTAAGCTTGACAAACAATGATTGTTTTGAGTAGCATTTGCTAGCGTTGTGCCATTGGCTATTGTGGAACTCAAAAAAAAAATGAATTGATCACTATGAAACATAATATTTTTATATAGCTACATAGGTTCCTTTCATAAAAACTTTCTAATTTTTTGAAACTAACTTTTGATAGTCAAACAAGCTTGTAAGAGAATACAAAAGCAACTTGTCATATTTTGGAGAAAAATCCATCCATGTGAGTTTAGAAAACCATTGGTTCAATGCACCTTTATAAACCAAAAAATCATGATAAAGCATGAGTCCATTCAAGCTAACTAATGTTTTTTTTTCAAAATCTATGGGTATTGGGTGAATGGACTTGTAACATTTTTCATAACAAATATTTTTTATATAATGAGGCCATGGATATGCATTAAAAAAATAGTTGGAACAAATAAGAATTTTCATGATAGGAAATTTTTTCTTGAGATCCACAGTTTTAAAAATAATCTGCATTTCTTACACAGACATGCACAAAGCTATAAGGATCAACAAGACCCTTCTAAAGGGAAGGAGAATGAGCTCATGCTTTATCACTTATTCCTGATGTCATAGAGAGGACTATTCTCTTACCATTGGTTAACAAATGTATACTTTCTTCACATATTTTTGTTTTTCCCATAGTTTTCATTAATTTCTTAAAAAAAAATTGTGATGCTTACTAACATAGTAATCATGTTATCTCTCACATTCTATTATTAATATCTTTCCTTACTATTACTTGAGAGGATTTTTGTCATCCTAGCTACACAACTCTCCAAATAAGACTCCTAACTTCTAGAACTAGAACTCTCTTCCTTAGGCATAAACTCACCCTATTGAAAAATTGTATTC
>APFE030767604.1:3123-17897 GCA_000404065.3 Pinus taeda | reverse complement strand
AGGGTTAGGTTTTGGAATGTGAAGGGTTTTCCATTGTTTCTCAACAATAAATAGGCCTTTGAGCCTCATTGTAACACAGTTCAGAGGCATATAGCCGCCACATCTCTTCTCAGAGATAAGCTACCATCACCCTAGCTGGTTTATTTTCATTTCTGTTTGTAAGCACATTTCAGTATTTTACAGTAATGAAATGAAGTATTATTTCCGTTGCATATCTGTCTTTATGGTTACCTCTATATTTTTGCATTCCTATTTAAGGATTAGTTCTATTGATGGGTCAAGATCTTAAGGCTTAAAGAGAAGTAACTTTGTGTAGTTTTGATATTTTATCTGAATAACTAGCGCATGTTGTGATCTGTAAATATGATGATATGGGTATAACTGATGTTTGAAATTATTGTAAAGTTTAAATCATCATTTACAAATCTGTACACAGGTTCAATTTAGCAAGGGCGCATACACATGCTAGTTCTACATATCAAAAAAACATATACGCATGTTAGCCTTGAGAAAATGGCATACATACACAGGTTTGACACATTGAGGTAGAGTATAATTCATAAAATATGCTTTAACTACTTCTGTTTGCTATTGCAGTGTTTTGGGTTTTGGCTTGGGTTCTATTTAGTGTAACTGTATTCTGGTTACAACATTCTGAGAAGTGATTTAGTTTTGGTTGGTGCAAAGGAGATTGATTGATGCAGATATATTTGATGTTTGATTGATGTTATTGATGGATCTAGTTTGAAAATTTATGAAACCTGGTACCTAGAAGAAAAGAGAAGGTTGTAGCCTTCTGTAGGTCAGCACCTACATACTAGTAAACACATCAGCTATTACAAGAGCTAGGGGGTTGTAGCTCTCTTCCAAGAGAAGCTATAGAACGAGAGAAGGTTGTAGCCTTCTGCAAGTAGAAGCCTGCGTACTGGTATAAGACTGCACCAATACAGAAAATTGTAAAAACAAGTTTCTTATTAAAATAAGATAGAGGCGATTGCAGCAAGTGGTTTTCACCCACATTGGGTTTCCACCTTATATCTTGTGTTCATTTGTGTGATTGTCTGCTCTATTTTTACTACACCTATTTACTATTTATATGGTTCTGATGAAAATATTAATGATCAACATATGAAGAATTAACTAAATTATAAGTTTGCAGGGTATATGCTAGTTCGCTTAACTACAATTGTGTATACATGCAAGTTTCATTAACTGAAGTAGTGTATATGAATCTGATTATAGAAATGAAATATTATTGACTAGATAATACTTATTCACCCCCCCTCTCAGTATTATTTCCATCATCATGGCCGGGACTCCTACACCAAACGGTGTGAGGTCTAATTGGGACTTCTTACCAAGGATATCCCCTTGACAAGTTGGCGGGTCCAGCACCATCAACAGAGTGTCATGTTTCAACAGTGGTCATTGTAAACACTGCAATGAGTTGTGTTATAAATCTCCATGGGTAGTATTTTTTTTTCAATAGTCTTGTTGGTTATAGGTGTTAATGAAAACCGAGGACAATGTTCCCCCAAGGATGAGGGTTATGTAACAGTAGTAGTAAAATTCCATGTAAAAATATATAAGGCCACGATGATGGGACATGTATTCCAAGCTAACAGTGGGGGAAACATCTTAGTGGGTGTTGATTCGGTTTATTATGGCTAAAGGAAATTGGAAAATACAATTACTAAGGTTTTGGAAAGGAAAAAAGACATTTTTGGCACATTTATTTATGAAAATAATGAAAATTAGGAGAAAAAGGAAGTGAAAGGTTATAGGTTGCACGCGAGGATGAAATTGAAGGAAAATAATGGAAAATGAGGAAAATAGAGGCCTCATTCATAAAAGGGCTTCTCATGATCAGTGGGAAGGACTTGATCAGTTTAGCTTTGGAGCTCCTTCATTATTCTCTTTCTCTCTCTCATACTCTTTAATACTTAGAGTTTTCTTGGAGCACTCACGGAAGGTGTGGCATACTTGTATTTTTGGAGCAAGAGGTCAAAGGAAGAGCATGAAAGTGCAAGAAGGCATCAAGATCAGTGACTACATCATATTTTCTTGTAGGTACCGAATTGCATGTATGATTTCTTCAATATTTTTGGCATGCGTAGCACATGCATGTGGTTTCTTGGTCATGATCTATCACTGGCATGGAGGATTTCTAGGATTGATAGTGGATTTTCCTAGCCTTGCTATTTTCTAGATAGCCATGGTGTTGTGGGTTATTTTCTTTGTTTTTTGGTTGGTTCTCATGTTTCCTTAGCTTGGGTTGGGATAATAGTTCTTGGAAGCCTTGGTTGGACAAATGCTTTGGAGCCTTGTAACAACTTGGGTTGAGTTACTAGTCTCGTAGCCTTGGTTAGACAAACACTCTGAAGCAGTGGAATAGCTTGGGTTGATTTATTAGTCTCGTAGCTTTAGTTGGACAAATTATCTGGAGCTCTTCGTGGGTTGAGTTACTAGTCCCATAGCCTTTGTTGGAAAAATTCTCTGGAGATAGGTAAAAGCTGTGAGTTGAATTATTAGTCCCATAGCCTTTGTTGGAAAAATGCTCTAGAGCTTGATAAAAGTTGTGGTTTGAGTTACTAGTCCTCGGAGCTGGGTTGGAACAAACATTTTGGAGCCTTGGAAGGTTGGGATAGAGACTAATTTGATGTTGGCTTTGTGATGTCCGACCATGAGGTGGAATCACTATTTGATGGGTTGATTTGGATGGCCTCTGGAAGCCCTCAGTGAGCTTTGATTGCTGTGTTCTTTGAGATCCCACATTCATGCTTGGAATATGGCACGGGGGTGAATGGTTGAAGAGAGATTTGGCTCATCCATTCTATGGTTGGGTGGAATGTAGAAGTCCCATCATGGGTTTGGATTTTTCATCATTAATGAAAGGTGATATCTTCTTGTATTTCTATGAGTATTATGATGGATTATATGTAGTTTATATGGTTGTGATTTCATTGGTATTTTTGTCTCTATTATTCTAGTTATGTATGTATTTTATAACAACAGTTATGTATGGATCTCATCATATTATTACTTGTTATTGAATGATCAATGTATATATGGCCTAATGGATGAAATGGAAGCTAATGTGACAAGGAGACAATGCTTCATAGTGAATCTCAGATAAGTATGAGACCCATATGCTCAGATTTGTTATTTACACCTATAGGTTGCATATTTACTAAGTGTTTGACAAAATGTCTGTCATGGTTAGGCTTGGTTAGGTCAAGCCCTTAATCAAGTTTTGTGCTAGAGGATTTTCCTTGGTGTCATTTATTGTCTTGGAAAGTCTCATCAAGTTTCGGGTATTGGTTTGGAGACTAGCACTGAAAAAGTGGTTAAATCTCACAGTCTCTTGCATAGAAGTGGCTGATAGAGATTGTAGTCTCTCCCTTGCAGGTATTGTGGGAGAGACTATAAGTTTACAGTTGGATGCATGCCTTTTCATGTGAGAAACTATAGGTTTAATTCATGCAAATGATAGGTTAACTCAAGGGTTGAGAACTTAGAGTGGTGGATTATCTCCCGAGGGTTTTGAAGCACATTAGGGAGATCTGCGTGTTGTGTTTCTGTTGATTCCATTTCCTTAAGGTTACCTACAAGGTTGAATCATATCGTAGTATCCTCTCATCGCATGTTTACCCTGGCTGGCTATCAGCTTGGGTAGATGTGGGAGGAGGGTGTTACACTCTCTTCTTTGAGCTTGAGAAAGAAAGAGGAAGGACACATCATTGGATGAAAATTGCTAAGTCAGAGAAAGTAGAATATGTGGCCCACATGGAAGAAAAAATCATAGACATGAGAAGGGAGTCGAGTGATTTGAGAGACAGAGAACACATCATGAGATCTTAATTATAGGAATAAAATACATGGATGAGGAGGTAGTTGAAAGAAAAAGAGAGCCAATAGGCCACCATGGCAAGCTTCTCCATGGAGGCACTTCAATGCAGGATGCCATCCAAATCATATGCACTATACCTCATGGATCAATGGATGTAGTTTCAAATTAAGATATTAGCAAAATAAGGGACCATTCCATTCCAATACTATAGACAATTCATAGAGTTATGTGACAAGAGCACCCTCGAAGACAAGGCTAATATATCTGAATTTTACCTACACAATTTTGCCTTGGAAATATGAATGTGTGGGACCCTAATGCAAAGTTGAGGGACTTGCAGCTAATGGCCCTTACATCGTGGATGAGTCATGAGGAGGCCAGGGCTAAGGAAGTGAAGAGATCTATAGAAATAGAGGAAATAGAGCCCCTTTACATAATAGCAGAGAAAATAAATTCCATGGTTTTCATTAACCACAACATCATTTCCAATGATGCCTAACTTGCATCAAGATACCTGGCTACACAAGAGAAGGCCATCTCCCATTTTGAGAACACTTTAAGATTATTGATGAGTGGAAGCCAACAAGCATGCCAGAGGAGATGGAGCAACCTGCCACATTATCGAAGGATCAAAGAGCACCACAACCCTGAGAGGTTGAGAAATGCATTAAAAAGGACCCCATTGTATAATAATGTCATGCAGAGACTAAATATCAATTGGATTGTACTAAAACTAAGTCCACCCTTGGTGTTGGGTCTATTAGAAGGTAGGAAGGAAGAATAATAAAGAAAGTAGTGGGAAGAGATAGAGAAAAATGTAGGGTTCTATCCTCAAGTGGAAACTCCATTAACAGAGTCCTGGGATGTCAGAGAGGCCATAAGAGCTATGAAAGATATGGATATAGACTAAGTTTCTCAGAGGATTAGCAACAATTTTAGTAGGGGGTGATGATGAGGCTCATAAATAGGTATACTATATGGGTCATAATGCCACTCTCCAACTTATTAAAATTAACTTTTCTCACATTTATTTACATATTTGTTTAAATTTTTATTAGTGGGAAGGGTGAAGGTGAGTTACTATGTCATGTTGCCTAATGTATTAAATGCGGGAATTGGAGTAGTTTTTGGTTGATTTAAGTGTAGGAACACGAAGTGAGAAAGCAAGAGATATTTTAGGATATTGGTCTCCCTCCTTAACTCCTCAAGACATTTGAATATTCCTCAACCATATCTCATCAGCTCAGAGTTACTAGCAGCCAAGAAAGTCGAGTCCATTGGTAGCTAAGGCAATGACAATTAAGAGTAATTCTCAAGTTAGGGAGCAAAGTCTCCCTATTTTCTAGGTAGCCATTGGGAGCTCCAGATTTGTATAAATAAGACAGCCAAGGGACTCATTTGATTTCAATTTTTTGTTGTATCCAAGAGGCCAGTTTGAGCTAAAATATTGTGATTGTTATTGTTATGTTGTAATTGACATTTTTTTTGTGTAAGGTTGGTAGTACTTCCTTTTTCTATTAATTATATATATGAAGGTAACAAAAAATATGTCTAGTGTCCTCAACTTGCCTAAGGGAAACCAGGTCTATTGGCCACTGATCATCATCATATGTCGTCCAAAATTTAAATAGTTTGAGAATATCCATCCATGCTAAGTATACTACTGTATCTATTGTATGCTTAATCCTTCTACTTTTAAAGTAAATGATATCCAACATAAAACCAAAAAAATACTTTTTGCTACTCTGCGTCAGTCATCGGATGACTCAATAAGGGCTTGGTCCTTTGCACTCGACCCAGGCACTTCATTCTATAACAACGTTTGAATTTGGTTTTCAATTCACCCTAAAGAGAGGTCCTGATGATATTGTTGTACCTACATTGCATGAATCTCCTTTTGGATATCCTTTAGGCTTGGATCCTCTTGAAGACCTTACACTGGTTCTTCTCAGTCCCTTTGTGTTGTCATGGCCCTAGCCAATAGGTTCTTCATGACCCAGTTCTACTGGACTGCATGTCTAAATAGTGTTTTCGACTTCTGGTGTGACCCATATCTATGAGCATGGGCTCCCAATCCTTCGTTGGAAGCTCTTCAGTCGCAACCTTTACATTTATCTCTACCTCCCATGTTGATATTATGGATTTTATCTAAGATGGAGTTCCTCCATGGTATGCATGCATTAAGCTATGCATGCTTTCCTCTCTAGTTTTACTACACATTTTTCGTTGGGTCTTACTCACCATAGCCACTTGAGCCTTCATCTTCGTTTCTGTCTATTTTCTAGCCCGACGACCCCCTTTTATTCCCTAGCTCACTTTCATCTTCACCATTTTTCCTTATGCAATTCTTTCAGCCCCCACCCCTCGCTCCTTCTTTCCTTATCTTGGTATTAGAGCGTCGTAGTCAGAATGGAAGAAGAGTTAAATAAACTTTTAAGGGTAGCATAAGTCCAAACATTATAGCCAATCCATATTTCATTCATGGCATTCAGCCTTTCCATGTAAACCATCTTTACATAATAATAAATTCAAATTTGTAGGAGATGACCCAGGTGCCCTCCAGTCTCTTCCCATCTCTCCTTAATCCTTATTGTGTGCAATAGTAAGAGAGTCTCTTCCCTCCCATACTTGATTCCCTCCTTGGGGTCGGTCAACTGGATTCTAGGATGGGGTCCAACTCCACTTGGGGTTTTTGACAGGAAAGGTTTGGGGTGACCAAAGCAAGAAATGTAGGGGTTTGGCTTGGTTTTAGCAGCTAATGCAAGCCCACTGGAGTTGTGATGCCTCAACTCCTCCCTCCTTCCTTTAAGTATTTTGACGTGACCCTGCAGTCAACCTTGAACCATAATGACAAAGAGAGAAATTAGTAGCCTACACAGTATTCCCCCTGGTAAGAATTATAGGCCTTGACCCAACCATATGACAATTTCCAAAGTTTTCTTTCAATGGGAGAATTACCAGCCGCACTAGGGTTCCAGTACCCATCCTAATTATTGATGCCTTGCTGCTTCTAAAGATTACCCAAGAGACACACTGAGACTAGTTGGTTGATCTTACCACAATTATGGTTCCTTAACATCCCTTACCTACCCCTTAGGATTTTCATATATCCCACTAACCAGACTAATAATATTGAGCATATCTTCCATTTCCCATACCCCCATCGCACCTCATACTAGTTCTGGAGACTACAAGACCGCCATAGGCTTTCAGGGGAGCCTCAACCACTTCTATATCCTAGTCCATGGGATTTCAAGGTGGAAATTTCCAATTTCATTCCCCAAGATTTGAGAGTCCCTCCTAACCCTCCATAGATCGCCTTTCCCCTCCACAACCTTCCATAAATTTCAGCAAATAAATAACTAGACATTAACAAAAAAATACTGAGTCAAAATTCTCACTTTCTTCCATATATTTCAGCAAATAAGAAACCAGACATCAACAACAGAAGATTGGACTAACATTTTCCAAAAACATTCGAAACCACCCCCATTTGATACCAAAGTTGCCTTCAATCTTGCAACATTGATTCCATATCTAGACTTAGGTAGGCTTGGTTTACATAGCAGTCTCCTTCAAGGTCGTTGAAGGTGAATTCCAATTGTAGATGACAGTCCCTTCTCCCACAGGCCTGGTTCTCCTCTCAGCTTCCAGTCTCATCACCTGCCACTTTCTTCCTCCTCCAACCTTGCATGCATGCACTAAACTCCCCTACCACCTTTATGCCTTGAAAACTTACCCACCTAACCATTTGTTTTCTTGAGGTTGGTTCCACGTACCTCTCTCCCGGTACCTTTTTCCATTCTCATGTGGGGTCCTTGGGTGGGTTGCCCACGTACCATGTCCATTTGTCCTTCTCCCATGTCAATGATCTGCTTCTAGATCTGCTCTCCCTTCACACCTTGATCATGGGTGTTGTAATGGGCATTTTGAAGGAAATGATAAATTTTGTTTTGATCCAGCACTGAGTTGACTCAGAGGGCTGAAGCTCTTGGGTTAGGATCCAAATCCTAGGAGAAGAAATTCCTCTTTTTTTATCTGCATTCTTAGATTAAAATGATAGTTAGTTGTTGAATTCTATTTATGTTTTGTTTAACTGAACAAGTATTTGCATTATTTCTTAACCTAGGTTCCATTGGCTTGAAGGGGTAGATCAATGGTGCAATAGTGAAGGAAAGTACTTTAGAAAATCTTGTGACATTGGCCTATATTTCATCTCCCTCATGGGATCACGAATAGAGGGCTCCACTCTCATAGCGCCAAAAACATAGTTGTCCTTTGGTCATTTCATACCTTAGGGTTGATTCTTAGCTAGATCACTGTAACTTTATGATTTATTGGAAGAACCTACAGTTGTTATCTTGTTTCCTTAAGATTGTTGTAGCTTAGAAGGAATTCCATTTCATAGATATAATCCTTAACAATATATAGATCAACTTTCTCAAATTAAATTCATCTTTTCCATGTTGACATGTAGTGATGCATAAATGAAAAGAAAAATAGGTTTTGTTGTAGGAATTGTTGATCTGTAGGGAGGAACTCATCCATCCAACTTCACCTAGGTCCTATCCACCTTCTTCCAAGGCATACCAACCCATAGTCCAAACCTCTATTTTGCAGCTACCATGAGCAAGCCACCTTAGACCAATCCAACCTCCTTGGAGTGTTTGGCATAGTATTGGATAATGTGCACCTTCCCTACACCTTCTATCGCCATCATACATCTCTTGAGCACCTCATCTCACCTTTCTTACTACCCTAAGCCCTTCATCTAACTTCCTGTAGCAAACCAAGACATCCAGTAGTAGATCAAGGCATGCTATAGCTGTTTCCTATAGGAGCTACATGATCTCCTGCAACAACCTGTTTGACCCTGTTTTGACCAAAGATGGTAGTATAAGAGCAAGTGAGGCCATCATATTAGATTCCATGCCCATCAATGCCACCTGAGATCAATTCTCTCATGACTTCTCCCTCTCTAAGATCAGACAGAATAACATAGCATTTAAATATCTTTATTTAGCAATTAAAAGATTCCTTTTATGCAAATGTAAAATGAGATAGTTAGTGCATGTATGTATGAGTCCTAGAATGATAGAACAACTTTCCATTTACAAATAGTCCTAATAACTATAGGATAGATTTCAAGGTTAGTATAGTTATTTTCTACAAGTAATTTGTGTCATTTCCTAGCTAGATGATTGATGGAATTTCATAGCATTTACCATTCAGTAGCTTTCATTTCCTAAATAGGTGTTGTCACCTTCTTAAAAAAGAGTTCCATTTGTACAAAGAGGGAAAAATAATAGAGAAGTTTGAAGCCACATTCCAAGCCACAAAAGCCCATAAATCGAAATTAGACCCCCCCAATAGATAGAGCTCAAAATTAGCTTTCTAACAGTATATGGAACACCTTAAATGGACTCCCAAATGAGTAGTTAGAGCAAATTGAATGTTACCCTTGAAAACCAGAAAACAAAGGAAAATGTGTAAGTATAATCCTGGATCCCGCAAATAGGAGCTTTCCATAGCAGAAGCAGGGGAGGTCAGAGAAAAACTTATAATCAGTGATTTCCAATATTGGAAATTGGAAATCAAAGGTCCAACGTATAGTCTATTGATGATTGAAGGTCCCAACAGTTAAGAGATATTGACGATCGCAAATCCAAAGTCCCGTAATATCAAAGGTCCTGGAATATTGGTGGTCGACACTTCTGGACATGACTGTGTTTGAAAATTTGTGAAATGGAAAAGCTTCTATATAGTGTTAAAGCACCGCGAGGAACCGATTTCGATTAAAAAAGAAATTCAACACAAAACCAAGTGTAGGCAGGCATTTCTCTCTCCTCTTAGGGGCCATGTGGCATAATACTATTGTTCCCGATAAAGCCATGTGGCATCTGACATGGTAGTATGGAGGAAAAGTGGCATGCAGATCTGGCATTTTATGGGGTCTTAAGGGGCCAAATTTCGGGCGACATGTGTAACCACTCAGGAAGTGACACATGGCATTGATGATGTTAACACCTAGGTTGTTCCCTATGACTCCCAAGGGAATACAGCCGGGGTAACCACTAACCAAGCTTTGGAGTATAGGTCCTAGCCTACCTATAATCAGAGAGGGCTCTCTCTTTAAGTTTTAGCTCTGTTTTGTGAAGATTTTAGGCTAGTTATAAGTTTCAGTTTTTTGTTTGAGACTTTTGTTGTGAACTGTTGTTGTGAGAAGGGCATGAAATGTGTGAAAGATGCTAGTCCATTGGGCATATGGAGTCAGGAATCTGAGACAGTCCTGGTGCCTGTGATGGAGAAAGTTTTACTGCAAGGCTAGATGGCTATTCTTAATATAAATTCTGATTAGTGAGTGAACAGTTGGGAAATGGAATACGGACAGTTGATAACAATTGAAAAAACAATTCTACTAGTTGCATACATGAATTACTAATGTAACTTTGAATATTTCAGGTCTATTGAGTGTTAGAATTTCCAATTAAACAGCTGAAGTCATAGAAAACATTTTTATAAAGACAAATTGAGATCAGGTGTCTCCATGGACAAATCCTGAGCTATTCTTTTTCTTTCTTCCTAGATTTAGAACAACATATGAGATATGTGAGTTAAACAAATAATAAAACATTAACAGAGATAGAAACACTTATTATATTAAGCCATAACACTAGAATCCTGTAGCATTCAATGGTTCCAAGACAGCATGCATTAGTAAAACCCAATTCCTGTAAACTCCAAGCTTTGTTTATATTATTCTTCTAGAAATTACAGCCGAGTTCTCCTTTTTAACAAGAAACAACAACCCCTGCAAGCTTATGCGAGGGGGAATATATACAATCGATTTTTACAAAATATCTGAACCACTGAGTCACTTGATAAATTAAATACGCTCAGCAACTTTACAAAATAGCAGATAAGGAAGTTATTGCTGCCCTAAATATAAAATAAATAGTCTTTAATTCTCTCAGAAATCTTCTTGAGCTTTGGAGGCCACTGAGTTGGTTGAGCGTTCTGCAATAATGTTGAATGATGTGTCTTTATGCTTTGTCATGCTGTAGCTTTCTCGACCCTGTTACCTGTAGCTGTCAGTGTTGCTTTTAGTGGCCAAATCTTCCTGCTGAGTTGGCTCATTCGACTCTTCTACAGTCATAGTGTATGCATCACATTTTCTGAACATGATGACTTACGTTTTTTGATGAAAAAACTTTGATGAAAGCTTCCTGTTTACAGCAACAACTGTATCATTCTGGTCTACCACTCTTGTGTAGGCAATTGATGTCTCAAAATTGCATCTATGGTTTCATCTGCCTCTATGTATTTGTAGAAGTTTGGAGGCACTTCAAACAAATGTTTGATCTCATTCATAATAAAAAATAAGTTCTCTACTCTGTCATAGAGACTTTGCCCAGATGCTGGCCCTGTTACCTCTGAAGTACTTGTTCCTTGAGTGATCTGATTGGTGGAAAATGTGTTCACCCTTTTTTCATAATTCTCATGTGATAGTAGTCTCCCTGCGCTGTTCAGCAAGCCAGGAAGACCTCTGCCCTGTAATGCTGCAAACTTATCCATGAATCTGTTGACTTCTGTTTGCATGTCCTGCCTTCTTCTATCCAATGTTTGTACCAGGATTTTCAATGTGAGGACCCTCTTTATCAGCTGGATGGTTTCAATTCTGTTGGAGATTCCTATTGCTGCCAGCTGAGGACCTGTGCGGTTATTAAGAACGTTGATAATTCTGTTGGCTATCTCAGGCATACTGCCTAGAGATGCCCTTTCTCTATGGACTTCCTTCTGTGCTTTGCCTATGAGCTCCATTTGCTCATGGATAGTCTCAATATACTGCCACTGATCTGTTATTGATTGGCCAATGTTGGCCCACAAAACTGTCTTGACCTCAGCCACCACTTTGTCAAGGGTGAGCTCTTTCTCCAACTCCTTTATCTTCTCTTTGAGAGCTTTTATTTCTCTCCCTTTTTCAGCTACATTCTGCTTGGATTTGTCATATTTTTCATTCAGCTTAGCTAAATTCTCCTTTGCTCCATTTAGCTCTGACATCTGGGCTTCTAGGACCTTGATTTCACTCATCAACTTCTGCATATCAAGGCTCGGAGCCTGCTCTGAGGTTGGTGCTGGTGCTGATGTTGATGGAGCTGTCTGCCCTGTGGGAGGAGCAGTAGTCCGTGGGGGATCCTCAAGGTTTATGATCTCTGGAGGGGGCTGAGAAGTTTGACCTCCTTCTTTCTGCTGTAGGGCTGCCTGCAGTGCAGCCTCTGTCTCTTCCAGCTTCCCTTCTGTTTGCACTAGCTGCTTGTGCAGTGCTACCACCAATGTTGCTACATCCTGGTCTTGTCTTTGTTGGGCAACCTCTTCTGTTTGAGGGTGAAGGGTTGCTGGGATTTTAATCATCTTTCTTAGAGCTGCAAGGTCTGCATATCTTATTTTCAGCAGCGTTTGTATAGCTTTTGGATCCTTTAGGTCATGCCCAAGCTCTATGATTATATCCTCCAAAGACCTGATCCTGTTGTCTTTGGCCTGAGAGGATGCCTTCTCCAACTCAAGTTGGGAAGCTGTATTGTTCAGGCTGTTTTCCAACCTATTTGCCAATAAGGTTTTATCTTCCAGTGTTGAATATACCATCTCACCCGTTTGCTTGTGAAGTTCTATTTGGTCCATAGGGTGGATGTCCTTGGCAAGAACCTCAAGGTTGGTTCTTATATAGTCTGCAGCTGACTGTGGCTGCAACATGGTTGGCATGAAATGACTCATGGTCATTTTCCCTTCTGTTATGTCGTAGGCTGACATAAGCCTCTGCTGATTGGTAGGGGCCATCTTAAGCAACTGGTTGTAGATCTGGATAGCATGGCCATAATGGTTTCATCAACATCCTCCTGTGACCCATAACCCAGGATGTAACTGATCAAATCCACAAGCATTTTGCCCAGCTCATTGAGATATTGATATCCTATAGGAGGGGTTCCCACAGCTTCAAATTTTGGCTGAAAAAATAACTGATTAATCTTGATGATCTGAGCACTGGACAACTTTCCCCCTTTCTTTGGCAAGTCATTGATGGAGAGAGTAGTTAGGGGATTTGCAGTGTGAAAGTGTAGCACCTCATTAATGGCCTCAGGGGTGATATGGAACAATACTGAGCCTGAGGGGCTGAGAACAGCTCTTTGACATGGATCATAGCTAGAAAGGCATTGATTTATCAAGTCTGGGAGGATATTGACTTGAGGGATATTGTAAATGGGCAGGTTGGAGTCCCAAATCCCTAAGATATCAGCTCCACTGAGATATTGGGCTTTTAACTCATTCTGCAGGTGAATATTAAATTTGGAACTCATGGCAGATGAGTCTATTATCTGGTAATCTCTATCACCCAGGGCCTTCCACTCTAGCTCTCTGTGTGGGGCATTCAGAGGTTGAATATTCAGGGCTACTGGTGTTTCCATGGTTAAGTCGTACTTATGACTTGTACTAGAACTGGTTTCAGTGGGAAGAACAACACAGAGGGGTATTTTTTCAAAAGTAAGGCAAATTGTAAGGGAAAATGGGGTAAACTGTGGTGATTATAGTGTAAAATGCTCAAAAGAGAGTTAATTGAGCAAATGCAAGGACTAGTAGCACTGTTTTCCCGGTGAATTAGTGCAGCTCAGGTTTTAAGTCCACGAATGCACGGACTGACTGTGAATTTAGGAAAATGTGACTAAATGTGGGCTCAATAGGTGAATTTCGACCTTACAACTGAAAACGAATGCTGGTCACCGGGGATTTGCTGGTAAATACAAGGTTCCTCACTCTTTTTAATTCAGTTTTGGAGAATTATGGACACAACCAAGCACGGAGGGGATGCTTTGGATAAATACCTAGTGAATTGTCGGCAATGGTAACAAATGCAGGTGGATTGAAGGCGCCAACAGTCTTCGGGTCGATTTCTGCAGGTTGGCAACGGATGGTCGTAATTTGCATGCAGAGGTGAGCAACAGTCTTTTTGGCAAAAGTGACAAAAAACACGAATTTTGGCTAAAATATGGACTTTTTGGGTTATTGGCGCTTTTTTTGGATGACGTCAGCATGACGTCATCGAGTGACATGGCAGCCTGTGAGTGGTCCACGTGGATTGCATAGGTGGCGGACATGTCGGAGCGCTGGCGGGCGGGGGTGCTGACAAGGTGCCAAGTCGAACTTACGTGGGCGTGACGTAGCAGTGACGTGGGTAGGCGGTAAAGCACAAGGGATAAGTAGTTTTTCTCGGACCACTCTGGATACGGTCATGGTATTGTCAGAGGGCGGCCCGAGAAAATATGGGGGTGATGCGTGGCAGAGGCCTCACGTCATCCTCTGACAGTTTCTCAAGCAGTAAGGTTCGGTGATCGGGGCCCGTACGATATGAATGTGGGTCGTCGGATGGGAAAGCCCAGATCCGACGGTCGACGAGTTGATGAGATGCAAGGACAATACGAATGCGGGCCAAATAAAATATTATTATTTTATGAAATGTGTGCCCGACGAAACATTATAAAAAGTGGGTTTTTATGGTTTTTTGCAGAGTTACGTGTTAAAATGGGATTTTACACAGGTTTATTTACAAAGAGGGTTTAGGTTATTAATCCAAGCAAATCCCGAATTAATCCCAAGATTAATTTTCCAGCGCTCTTTGGGTCGCGCTCAATGTTTTACCGTTTGAAAACATTCAAAACGATACGTAGAGCTATAATGCTCAGGGAAGGGGATATATAGATATTTTGGGTTTTTTGCCAAATTTACATAGTAATAGGGCGAATAGGGGGTATAAGGATCTAAATAGTGATAGATTAGTAGTTAATATGAGTGAAAAAGGGTGGATGAGGGGGGTAAAATACTAAGCTGTTATATGAAATCAACTTAGTTTTTAGGAAGTAGATCAAAATGAAAA
>APFE030767602.1:0-15007 GCA_000404065.3 Pinus taeda | reverse complement strand
CTTTAAGAATTTAACATTACCATGAACTGCATATCCCTCAAACTTCCTGATGAACTGCATATCAACACTAGAGCAAAAATTCACTTTTATAACTTTAGACATGTATCTAGAAGCAACAAGAAGTCACTAACATACCCTAAAAGTAAATTAAAAATAAATAAAAACACAAGTTAATGAGGAAACGTGGGTCGTACGGCCCTGAAACGCGTTTCCGGCCGTACTGGCCACGTTTCCGTTTCGGGAAACGTGGCAGTACGGCCGGAAACACGTTTCACGGCTGTACCAAACGCGTTTCCGCGTTTTGTACCCGTTTCCGTACAGAAACGAACCTCTATACCACGTATCCTGCAACATAGTTTTCTTCCCAAGCATCAGATACACGACACTATTTCCATTGCACAAGAATGTTTACATACCATTCACTCTCGGAAGTTGAAGGCTTTGATTATGAGACTTGACCTTCATAAGGCATATCATTGTCTGGATTGGTCCTTTCTCCGTTTGATTCTTGTCAAGATCGGTTTGTCTGGGGAGATAGTTGATTGGATTATGGCGTGTGTGGAATCGGTCAACTATGCATTTCTGATCAATGGATTCCCATCAGAATTTTTTAGGGCAATGCATGGCCTGCAATAGGGGTGTTCACTAGCCCCTTAACTATTCATTTTGGTTATGGAATGTTTGAGTCAGAAGATTAGACTGGCTTGGGAATTAGGTAAGTTCCACAAACTAAGGGTCTCCCGAGCTGTCTACACTTCATATTCCTTCTTTGTGGACGATATTCTTACATTTGGTCAACTTGATAAGGAGTAATGGATATGCCTTTTTCACATCTTTTCTAGATTCAGAGCGACTTCTGGCCTATATACCAATGGAGCCAAATCAATCCTGATCTATTCAGAGGGTGATTTCAACATTGTCCAATACATTGTTGATCGATTTAGGGTTAAGATTTCTCATGTGAAAGATGGTTTCTCATACCTTGGCTTTAAATTAAAGCCATGTGACTATAGATACATTGATTGGTCCTGGCTCTTGGTGAAATTCCAGAGGAGATTCACAAACTGGACACATCAATGGTTATCTTTGGGGGGCAGACTGACCCTTATCCAATCTATACTTCAACAACTGGCTTTTTATTGGATGCATATATTTCATGTTTCGGTGAATGTAGCCCAAGAAATCAAAGCAATTATGGCTCGATTTCTTTGGTCTGGTGCAAAAGGGGGTTCAAAATTCCACCTTGTCAAATTTGATGTACTAACCAGGGGCAAGGACGCTATTCTAGACATTAGTGTTTTTGGTCAGGTTTTGCTTATGGAGAGCATATGGAGAGCTTTCTTAGGTACAAGCATTTGGAAAGACATCCTGCGAGGTAAGCACCTCAAGAGAAGAGATATCACTGATTGCTTTAGATTGGGCACACTTGGTACCAATTTAGGTTCATACATCTGGCTCAATTTATGCAAAGTGAGTACATCTTTCCTATCAAACCTGAAATGGTCTTTTGCTGGTAGTAATAAGATTCTTTTAGGTATTGACGACATTTTCCCAGAAGACATCTACTCTGCCCAGTCTTCGAGAACCCTTTTTCCATTATACTTTCTCTGCAGGTTTTTTTGATGGGGTTGCTCAAGCTGGAAAATGTAGCTGTGGGGCGGTTATCAGGATCAACTCGTATTCTTCTTTTCACCTTCACTGGAATGGTGGCTCTGGCAGCAACACTCAGGCTGAAGCCTTGGCACTTTGGGGCTTATTACAATTTGCTCAACAACTATAAATCCATTGTATTGCCATTTATGGAGACTCCAAAGTAATCATAGATGCAGTTAATGGTCGTGTTATTCTTTCCAATAACTCTCTGTTCAACTTGCTGGAACACATCTCCATGTTGTCTAAGTCTTTGAGGGATATCACATTTCTGCATATATTCAGATGCTGGAATGAGCTTGCTGACTCCCTATCAAACTGTGAATTGAACGCCCCACCTGGTTTTATCCATTTCCAGCAGATGGAGGCCAATGTGATCACAGAAGTTGAGACTGTTAATATAGAATAATCTGGAACCTCTTGGTAATTTTTTTGGTGCCTAGGTAACTATAATTGTCTTGTTGTAATCTCAAAAATTTTGTTAGTTTTTCTCGCCTTTATGTTTTGGTTTTGTAGGTGGGCTACATAGTATGATGGCCATAATGGAAACAATTTGAACACTCAAGATATATGTACTAGTATTTTATTTTAATAGAAACCAGTGTTTTTTTCCTCTGAAAAAAACTCTGAACTTGCTGTTCTAAGGTTTTTAGGGGCAGAAATCTGCATAATTTTAGAGATTTCAGTGAGTCTATTTTTCAGATTTGAAGTATTTTGTAGGGCATATTTGAAGAATTTAGACTTCACATCACTAGGATTCCCCCTTGAGGCTAGCAACCACTAGCCCAAAGCAAAAGGGATTGTGTTAGGTGGCATGGACACTTAAGTGTTCATTCAGTTCCCTTGGAGTTAAACTCTTCAAGGAAAATTTCAAGTGATAACACTTTTTATGTTAAGTTCTAATAGTTTATGACATATGTACAATGCAGAGTTGCATTTATAATCCTTCTTACTTGAGAAAAAGTTCTTCGTGAAAGGTAATAAACTTTTGCATTGTTTCTGTAATTGTTTTATTGATTATCGTTTTTGCATCCTATTGACCACTGGAGTGGCACCTGAAGATTTTTTGAAGACTCCATGCCCAAGGATGTATCAGAGGCTTCATGTACCATCAAAATTCATCATATCATCAGAGTTTTTCAACACTACTTCTTCCTCATCTTCTTCTGATGTGCTCAGATTCCACAAACAGTGCAGAGATGATGTAAAGTGATACTAGTATGATGAAGTTGAGTAATGTAATAAGCCTAGTTAATTTGGAACCTTGTCATCAAGTGAGTTTACTGTGGGAGGTTTTTTCACTTTGTTAATTATTATTTCCTTACGGAGACTTAATAATTAATTGAGTTTTTCCCTCCAAGCATAACCCCAAAGCCGAAGTAGGATTTGAAGGTGAGGCCTTGGGCAAGTCTTAGTGTCTAGAGCCATTGTATATTACCATACTAGATCACACATAATTTCGTGGAATTTGATTAGGTCTAGGGGTCATTTTTATAATTTTTTAAATTTTCTGCAGGGCGAAAATTTGAATAAAATCTGAATGTAAAATGTAATAACTTAATAAGTGATGTCTAGAGAAGATGTATGGGGTATGTGTGCTCAAAATTACACCTCATCCCCTCAAATTTCTACTATAACATACTTTGAGGGGTAGAAAATAAGTTTTAGACCCTCAAAACCCACTTTCTCTATGTTTAGTGGAAAATGTGGCAATAAATTATCCCAACAATTAAATAAATGTAAAAAAATAAATATCCATACATGCTCAAATGGTGTGGAAATGAGGTGGAAATTCATCCAAAGATCAAAGTTGAGTTACCAAGTGATGTGGACTCCACATAAGACACAAATGAAGCAAATCGAATTTTTTGTGGATAAGGCAACGAGTTCCAGTGACAAGATCCATGATTTGAGGAAATTAACTTGAGCTTCAAGGAGATATCATGAGTTGACTTGAGATTGGATTAGAGTTCACTTGAGTGAGGTGGAGAGTGGTCTCCTATCACTCCACTTCACTCTCCCACATGTCCTCTCATCTAATTCGAGCTCCCTCATCAAGGATTTCGTGTGCCTCTCTAGAGGAAATCGAATGGCCACTTGGGAAATTCGAATTTTGATGTAGATGCATTGTGATTGTTACCATTTGCGTTGGGATTGGCTCCCAAATTTCTATATAATAGAGCCATGGGCTCTCACTATGAATCGATTGTTACAAGCTATTGTGCTTGGGTAAACTCTTTTCTTATGTACATTTGTTCTCAATTGCAATAAAAGACTTTAGGGTTCACCCATGAGTTGTTCCATTGGAGTATGATGATTGACCCACTATTGGTATAATTTCTTTTGTTCATGTTTTGATTTGTTTTATTTCCATATGCTTTTGTAGATTTTTTAATGTAAAACTATCTTGCATTGACAATTGATTTATGAATATGCTCTAGGTGTAGAAATCTCTCGCTATTTTTCAATAAATTTCTAGAGTTTTTTTATCATTTCTTATTCGCTAAATCATATGGGACTATTATTAGATTGAAGTTTTGTAGAGAAAAATCTTGTTGAATCAAATATCAAGTGTAAGGGGAAGTCTTTGGAGAGACCAACCCACTCTTGACACATTTTCCAAGGAGCTCTCATTGGTTCTTTGAATTCCGTAGTCTATCTTATGAAGTGATTTTCTTGTAGGGATTTTCTTGGGCGTAGCTTGTATACAAGAAAATATATCTTAATTTAAATATTTTTAAAAAAATTGTGCTTTCATTGATTTATTTAGCTATTTAAGAGCATTTCCCAAACTAGACAAGTGATGGGATTCACTCACATCACTTGATTTGGCTTTGTATATTATTTCGTATCATACTTACACACTTTTCTACACTAATTTTGTATTAGTTTTGCAGCCCATAGTTGGAGTTTTTGACACAAGTGCCTTGAGAAAAGACTATTGAACTCTAACTAGTTTTCTTGTAGGACCTCTTAATCATCCAAGATTTATTTCAAGGAGGCCCTGAGCACTAGAAGGAGCTGCAAATAAGGATAGGCCATGGGCTTTTGTGGAAATTGTAATTTTCAGATTTTAGAAAGTTTTCATTGGCCCTTTAGGTTGTTATTGTTGGAGGGATATTATAGCTATTTCTAGCTCCAAATCTTGTAATAATTCCCTTCATCTTTTGGGCAACCCTCTAAGAGTTTTTAACTCTATTAATTTTAAGTATGTTTTATGCTTAGAGCAAATTTAGTTCAATTTTCCATATTAGCTTAATATCAATTCCATATTAGCAATCACATTTAGCATGATAGTAAAATGCAGATAGAACATAAACATAAATCGCAGAAAACAAGCCAAGACAAGAGGACACAAGATGTGGCGCGAGCCAGGGACAAACCCCAATGTGGGGAAACCCTTGATCAATTCTTCTTACATTCTTCAATAGTTCAGAATAGAGAGAGATAGTACATATACATCAGAAGTCAACACTTTGACTTGACAAGATAGAAGATCAGACATCTGAAATCTTCACCATGAAGATGACAAAATAGTTTTGATGACAAGGACTGCAAATCTAAAATCATCACTATGCTGCACTTCATGACTGTGCTGCACTTCATCACTATGTTGCACCTATCATCACTATGCAACACTTCATTACAATGTTGCACCTATCATCACTATGCTGCACTTCATCATTGTGTTGCACTTCATCACTATGCTGAACCTATCATCACTATGCATCACGTCATTACAATGCTGCACATATCATCACTATGTAGCACTTCATTACTATGCTGCACCCAACATGCTGCATCCGTCATCACTATGGTGCACCATTCATGTTGCATACTGCAATACTGTCATGGAATAGCCTTAGCTGCTTGCTATGGCTTGCAGCCTAGTTAAAGAAACTAGTTGTAACTTGTAAATATGATATAGCAGAGGTACCTTATTGTACCTCATCCGAGATATCAAACCTTCGAGAAGGACATCCTAAACTGTCCTCTATAATACAAATCTCTGCTCCATCCATGACTGCATTAGTCACCGAGATCTTACACCCAAGACTATAGCTATGCTGAGACTGTACTACTTCTTGTTATAGGTCTTAAGGTCTTCTGTTCCATCCATTTGATTGTGAGACAAGACAACACCTACAGGTATATTGCCTATACATATGCCAAGATATGATACTACTCCTTGTCATGCGAGGTTAACTCGAGGTTGACAACAAGAAGTCAGATCCATTCAAGAATGTATCCAGACCTGCTCCACACATCCGAGTTTGTGACTGCTCCTAGGGCATCTACTTACTTGTGTTAAAGCCTCTCCTATGATTGTGATAAGCATTCTTATCAATGTGATGATCATCCTCTATTAGGACAGCGTTTATAGAGCTCCTTCCTTGACAGCGAAGAGCCCTCATTATTATCTGCGGCTAGGGTATATCCTCTCATTAGGACCGCGTCTAACTATGTGAGAAGAAGACTACAACTAGGGCTCCTTTTGGAGCATCCATTGGCAGGGTATATAGGCTTCTCCTTGCTGCGTAGAAAGGTCTCCTTTAGGACAGCGTAGAAGTCTTTCTTAGACTCTTCCATGAGTGTGTTAAGAGCTGTCCTCCATGACAACATTAAGGTTACTTCATTGACTACGTTTGGACTTTTACATTAGGGCAGCGTAGAGCCTAGGGCACTCCCTCTAGGGCAACATATACTCTTGGTGACTTCTCCTTCCACCAAAACCCAAACAAGTGGAGAGGAAGAAATCACAAGAGATGAGTGACTAAATGACTTGAAGGCCACCTCTATTTATAGTAAAATGTTGAGGATAGATGGGGGTAATTTGGTTGTTGGCTGACCTTGACGAATTGTCAAGTAACACAAATAAATTCATATCTCCATGAATACATGTCGGAATCGGATGAACTTTAGATGAATCCTACACCTCTCGACGAGAGGAATCCAAGAAAAATATCAGCTGCCATAAATAAGAAGACCCACATGGAGTTTGGCCCTAGTTTCCAATTTTAACAAACTCCATTGTAATATCATAATAAAAGATCTCTTTTTCTTGTGGGAGCTTGGGTTTACCTAAGGCATCCTTTCTCCTCTTTTACCAGGAGAATTTTGTGTGGGTGGATTGATTTTGCATCTTTTCTAACTTTCCTTTTTAACTCATTTTGCATGCCTTAAAATTAACACAACCTTACCATCACATTTCAATTTATAAGTTAAATTTTGCTACAGGTTTCACTTGATGCTTTGCATTTCATTCTTGTTTTGAAGTACAAGTGAATATTTTGTTTGAGAACAACTCATTTCTTACATGCAAGTATTTGGAGTTATGTGGGAAGTTTAATTTAGTTGCTTAACAATTTGCTTTCTTTGGGATACAATTGCCTCACTATAGACTCATTTGTTATTTTGGTCACTTATTTTCCAAGAATACTTTAAATGCAAGTATTGTATTGTTGGCTCCATATCATTTAAATTTTTCTTGAGCTTATTGGCTTATCATTTACTTGGAGCAATTTACAATTTCATTTGCTTATGAACCTTATGTTTATGTGTCTTGAACAATTTTGAAGTTATATCATTGTGAGCATTTCCATTTACTTGAGGCAATTCCTCTTTTGCAAAGCAAACTTACTTGCATCACTTTAATTTACTTTCAAGCTAATTCATTTTCCAATTGAAGTCACATTTGCAACTTAATTTGAGCACTATCTCATTTCCATTATACTGAAGCAGTGCAAATCTCTCTTGGGAAAACTTACTTGCATAGCATTTAGGCATTTTAGCATAGTTTGCATTTTAACTCAACTTCCAAACACAAGCTTGGTTGATAGACATCATAGGGAAAAGTCTTTCTTGGAAAATTCTTCCAATTAGTACGAAGTAAAGTAAAGAGTGTGTGATCTTGCAATTGTGGAGGTGGTTTGTCCCCTTGTAAGAATGAAGACACATGTTGACTAGTAAGACTTAGGGGAAGGGTATTGTTAACGACACCATCGTGTCTTCAACCCCTCTTTCTTACAGTGACCCCAATCTTTACCCTTTGGAAAGAGTTCAAGAGGAATATCTCTCACTTAGAGTAGGCATTTGGCTTAAAATTAGCCAAGATAATTGCATCTAATCTTAGTTAAGTGCATTTCATATTAACACACTTTACTTTTCAAGCTATTTTACTTGCAATTTATTTATATACTTGTCATGATGAAAATATTTTGAATTGATATCTCATTTGGGCAAGTACCATATCTTTCATTTTGCAAGTGAAGTTTTACTTTGTTTCATTTTTGCAAGTTGTTTTATTTTGCTTCTTTACATGCTTTAGAAATAATGAATGGTTATACTTTGAAAACATTTCTTTGAAAGCAATTTTATATCTTGCAAGTAATACCATATTATTCTAACATCTATTTGATTGACAAGGTTATTTGTGTTTCACTTTGAAACATTCCATTTCTAGAGCAATTATTATTTATTTTGAAGCAATATTGAAGGCATATGCTCATCTTTTATTTATGTGTTGATGGTTATTGAAGTATATTTCATTTCATACTGCTCATCATATTTGCTCATAATCTCAAGTAATCCAAATTGACCATAACATGTACTAGAAACCTCACATCATTTATAACCTAGTTCTTTCATTTAGGGACCACCCCCTTTAGCTTACCTAGGAGAGAGCTTAAACAGAGAGAGTTGGGAATAGATGACAACTCCATCCCTTAATTTTTCCACCAACCACACCTTGTGGGATTAAGGGCTTTTCTCACTAATTTAGGTGTGTGTGTGAGACGACAACACATCAATGGTGGTGGAAAATGGTGAATGCAATCCAAACTTGAGTAGTACATATATTACTAAATAACAATAATGATAATGATAATGATCTCTTAGAAGCTAAGTCACAGGACACGTTCCTTGGGGTCTTGTGTCCCGTATTTCACGTGTCGAAAACTTTTTTCTTCGTGGCCTCCAATTGAGACACTTGTTTTGGATGTGGCGAAAACGTACTCTAACATTTTGGTTCTTAGGACACGTGTCCGATGAAAAGTGACATTTAAAACTTGCAACATGGTTTATTTTTGGGTTTTTTTGTCATTGTTTGCCATCGAAGTCGAGTTTGCTTGCTGCCGAAATTCAATTTGTTGTGCAATGTGAGGAATTCCATCAGATTCGAGTGCAATGCTCACAACTTCACATCAACCTGGACTTGTAGATGTAGGAGACGAGCGTTTGTGTGCTTTGTTGAGAGTTTGGAGCACTTAAACTTCCTGTAAGTTGTGTTATAGCCTATGGAACTTAACTTAATTATGCACGCGTGACCATGTATAGATCGTGTGTTAAAATAAAAATTCCAGCTCCCCGTCATGTGCTCATTGCTCACTACACCTTCAAGGTCTAAAGGGGGGAAAGCTCGATTAACACTTAGGTCAACAATGAAGTTTGAACATGATCAAACTTGTTTGAAGTTAATAACAAAAATTATAACATGAACAATGAATATTGAACTGTGAACATCATTGATATAGTAAATTAATAAACTAAGTAGTAAATTACTAAATATTAAATAGATATCATCATGATTCATATCTATATGGATCAAGCACTATATTTCAGTATTTTTAATATATATATATATATATATATATATATATATTATATATATAAAAACGTTGTCCTCGTTTCATGTGACTTAGCTTAGAAGTGTTAATTCAAATGTCTATTACTTGAAAGAAAGGGACTAAATATGAAATTAAAACAAGGGTAGAAAAATTAGTGGAATATTCAAGGAAAAAAGAAGAAATCATAGTCACATCTTTTGAACAAGATAGAACATTATATGCAGACCATATAAACCTCTTTGTGTGTAATTAAATTTCCTTGCAGGTAATTGAGCATGTTGCAGGTCCACAGGAATTTGTTAAGTCGCTGGCAGCATTGACTGTTGATAAGGGTGCTGTAGTCATCTCAACCATTAACCGGACCATACGATCATATTTTATGGCCATTGTTGCAGCTGAATACATACTAGGCTGGGTATGTTTCTGCATTCCTTTAATACTGGTTTGTTTCAACATAACTATTAAGGGATAATGTGGAACTGTGAATTGGTTGATGCTGGTTGTGAAGCTATGCTATCTTTACCAAAGTGATGATTAGGCTGACTATAAATATTGAACGTATTAGGCTGACAAGAAATATTGATCGTATTATTTTCAGTTATGAAAACTTTTAGTATCTAGCATATGTTAGGATAGAGTAACCATTTGATGGTATTTTAAGATGCATGTTTTTATTTATTTTTCCCTGAATTGGTATTACGAGTAGAATCTGTTTATTTTAGTTTTCTAGATTATATTTTCTGCTTTGTTAGTGAAAATATTGTTTTATGTTCATGTTCATTGCATTTATGCTTCTCCAGAGGTATGGATATTTCTTCTTACAAATCTGACTTATCCACCGCGGTGTTAGTAGAAAATGCTAAATGTCTAGAGAGTAAGGTAAGAGAACATGGAACACTTCTTGCTTTAAGTGAAACACAGTCAAAAGAATTAAACAGGAAAGGGAGGTGCCACTTTTCATAAAATGTCATAATTTAATGTGCTTACTCAAACACTTTGGAAGAGAGTTGAACCCTTTTTTAATAAAATCAAGAAACACTAGATTTATCCTTTGCAACTACAGGTCCTATTGAAGAATTTTTAAGTAGGCATATTAGACTACAACAATTGACAAAAGCGGCATCTCCATATCCTGTTTAATTCTTGTGACCATATTTCCATCAAAGCAAGAAGTGTTTAATGCTCTTTAACCTTACTCTCTAGACATTTAGCATTTTCTACTAGCACCGCTGTGGATAAGTCAGGTTTGTGAGAAGCAATATCCATGCCTCTGGACAAGCATAAATGCAATGAAAATGAGGTATGGATATTGCTTCTTGCAAACCTGACTTATCCACAGCGGTCGTAGTAGAAAATACAAAATGTCTAGAGAGTAAGGTAATAGAGCATGAAACACTTCTTTCTGAGTTTAATACGGTCAAAAGAATTAAACAGGATAGGGAGAAGCCACTTTTCATAAAACTTTATAGTTTAATATGCTTACTCAAACATTTTAGACAAGTTAAATTTTTTTTTTTAAATTTAAGAAACACCAGATAATTTGTTCTTCGCAACTATAGTTCCTATGGAAGAATAGTAAAACTAATACCATGGAAAAGGCAATGAAAGTTCTTGGGTGAAACTTGTTCATCTGTTAACCCTGTAATTACCTTGAGAAGACAACATGAGTTCTACACTGCTTCAAACCAAATGGGTTTAAACATGGTTCTTGTTCTGGTTCATACCAACTCTGAACTGAAGGTTTTCAATGGTTTTCAAAATGAACAAAGACATCAAGTGTGATGCGGATGACAGGTTAAATTGCTACAATATTTCAAGACTATTTCTTGAATCCATTGTCAACAGTAGAAACCTTTCCAAGATTGTCTACAAGCAATCAATGTTAGAATATGTAACTATTACTTGTCATGTGTGTGTGATCATATATTTAATTATTGAATTATTGGTCATTGTTGGTAGAGTTATAGACTCTATGAGAAAGAGTCTATTCATATTAGATAGGAGGTTGTTTGAGGCCTAGTTGGATGAGAGATTCTCACCAACTAGGGCTAGAGTTCATGTTTGGCTCTTTCCCACGTGCTATTTTAATATCCTGTCCATCTTTTGCATTTTATAATATTCTTTTCTTTTGTTTCTTCTTGTTTGTGGTCATGATATGCTTTTAACGTTCTTTTAGCTGCATCATCCTCCAAGGAAACATTTCGGGCGCATTGCAAACATTTGGACAAGGGGAAGGGGTGTACCAGTGCCTTGTGGACCTAGTGGTCATGTGGATCCAAAGGGGAAAGATGATGAAATAGAGTTTGTAATGTGCAAAGGGGAGTGAAAAATATGGAATGGAAAAATAGGACCGTGCTACCAAAATTTGGGTTTCCTAAGTAGTGCCCTTCCTAGAGCCATTGGCCAATAGGAGAGATCCCACAAAACTAGGATTGAGGATTAACCCCCCATTTAAGGTGAGGGAACAAAACTAGGGTCAAAACCCTTCCTTTTTCCAAGTCACCCAGTGTTCCATCCCCAGTATTCCATCCCCAATATGCCCAAGGAAAAACGAGCATAAGCAACTGTTTGCACAATGAAAAATGTACCAATAGAATTGGAATACCCACCTTCAAATATATGCTCTCAACAGATGGGCGAGGGGACATATGACTAAATCAAATAGCGGAAAAAAATGACACAATATATCCGCTGCATTGGTGGTTGTCAGTGTGAAAATTTCTGAATCGAACAAGTCAAAAATCCTATTGCAGTAAACTGATTTGAATTACCTACTTGTGTTCTTCATTTAACAAGTTATTTTCAGAAATATTGGGAAAATATTAATGCAAATACACTGCAGTCTACAACAATATACAGATCAAGTATTGAAAAATAAACGAGACAAACACACAAAGGACACTTATTTTTGGACTAAATTTCCCCGGAAAAACCCAATGCGGGAAAATCGATGTAGCAACTTTGAGGGTTTTCTATCATTAAGCAGTAGTTCTGAATACAAACGTGGGTTTCCCTCTCGACAAACCAGTGACAAAGAAATACAATGGTAGAAAACATGAGTGAGTTTTACCTCACTTCACCCGGCAGATTTCAGTTGATCCGGCAACAAAACTGGCTAGCCCCAGCGACAACTGTGCTGCCCCTTCGCAATAACTGCGTGGGCCTGCATGGAGCTCTCTAAGGCTATGCATCAGCTTTCCCGGCAGTTCCCGGTAGTTATGTCTCTCTACGTGGAAGGCAACTTTTTCCCTCTGCGTTGGCCCTTCTGGCTCTACGTCAAGGTTGCGTGGGCCCAGAGTGGCCCAGCATCAGCTCTCCTGGCTACTGCGCTGCCTCCACAAGCTTCTCTCCACCTCTCTGTTTGTATTCCCGAACTATCCTTGCCCCTTAGCTGCAAGATCTCCCCAATCAAATTTCCTCCTGGGAACTTCTCACCTCAGAAAATCGATTTCCTCAATCTCTGTATGTGTCTTCTCCATCTAACCCCAAGCCTTCCTTTATACTTTTCCTATTGAGAAATCAACAACCGAGATTAAGGCTCTAATCAATGGCTAAGATTAAATTAGGCTTGATCCTCATCTCTTAGAAGCTTCTCACCCATATTTTCATTAATACCCATTAATATTTTAATTTTCCTAAGTTTAGACTTAGGAGCCACATTAAAATATTGATTATTTTAATAAAATACAATCCGACTGGAATTTCACCAAAGGATTTCTAGGTCTTGGAGATCTCATGTGTTCTAGCCCCTCCACAAAATTTCGGAGCTAGAGCACATTCAATGCTACCAAAAAAATTAACACTCCCTCTTAGCAAGGAATGTGCTCTAGTAATACTTCCCAGCAGAAGTATCACACTGATCCATGGCATTGGTTCTCTGCGCTGTTGATGCTTGGCCTGCTGCCCCTCATCTACTGCGCTGCTACAATCTGTACTACTTCCCATGACACTGCCACTGTCACTCCTGCATTTGTACTATAGGTGCCTCTCAATATGCTGCATCATGCTACCCATAACACTACCACTGCTAACTGTTGCACTACAGCTCAGTTGCTAAGAAGTAAGCAACTGAAAAGCCACCCAAAGCTGACATGTTGGTCAGTTTGGATTCCCCTAGATGCTGAAGCTACCTCTACTGCTAATCTATGATGACCTTCTGATGCTACTGCGAGGCTGTTGTATCTGCGTTGTGCCTCCTGCACTGCTGCAACACTCTGCGCTGCTTTAGACTTTGGAACTCTAGCTCTGCCACTGTTGCTCCATCATCCCTCGCACCAACTGACTGTCGTCATTCTGCTACTGTCATTAAGGGCTCCCGTAGCCGTATGTGATCCAAGAGTTTGGGCAAATCAAGGATCTTGCCCTTTACTGTAGTCCTCCCGACTACAACTCAATATCGCCCCACCTCTTCTCTAGGTGTGCATGAGCACTCATGGCGCAATCCTCATCGTCCTCCTTGTCAGCTTGCGCTGGAGCAACCTTTGATTTAGACTTGTCTTCTTTGCCCTTCTTTCGAGGGCACCGTTTGGCAAAATGACCCATTTCTACACATCTGAAGCATCTGACTTTGGATATGTCCTTTTTCTTTCTCTTCTACTGCCCTTGTTGTCCCGCTGATGCGAGAGTCGCATCCTCCTCTTCCTCCTCCTTGACTTTGATCCCTTTGCTGTTACTTCCCGCCTTGGTCAAGCCTTTGATCTCTTCCTGTCGAAGAGTTGCCCACATCTCCTCCCAACTGGGAAGAGAAGCCCTGCCCAAGATTCTTTGAACGAAGGTTTCCCAGTCTTTAGTGACTGCATTCAGGGTAGTCCTGACCATGAATTCAAGATCTGGTGTAGCCCCTATGGAAGTTAGTTGGTCACGGATTGTTTACAACCTGAGAAGGAAGCAATTGATTTCTTCTCCCTTCTGCATCTAAAACTATCTTAGCTGACTCTCAAGCAACATCTTCCGCTAAATGGAAGTTGTACAATGTGGTCAAGGCCTCCCACATTTCCCTCGCTGTGTCCTCAACAATATGTGAGATCACATGATCTTTACCCCGTCCAAGATCATGCACTTTGCTATTGCCTGAGCCTCCTCGTACTTCTTGAGAGGATCAACATCAACCAAAACAAAAACCGTCTTCAAGGCATAATCCTTGATGCTATTTTTATCCAAAACTGCTAGGATCCTGGCCTTCCAGATGACGAAGTTGGATGCTCCATCCAACCTGTCCTGATCCCTTAGTTCGTTAACTGCCATCTTTGCTCAAATGAATGTCGAAATGGTTCTCTTCTCCCTCTTTTGTTGCAGCCCCAACAAAACTCGGATCTAGATTTCTTTGGCACTAGAAATCCTCTAAGGAACAAGCTCCCTCTGAATTTTGATTTCCTTCACGGAAATCCCTCTACCAACCACTATCGAACCACTCCTCTCTGAGCTCTCTTTGCTGCTGCTCAGCACTGGATCTAGATTTCTTGGCAAGAAATCTTCTAAGGGACTGATTCCCTCTACTTTGCTTCTACCCCACTAGGTATCGTTCTACACCAACAGAATCAGAACCCCACCAACAACTCCAGATGAAATCTGTGCTGCACCTCTAGCCATGACAACCAGAAAGACGAGGCTCAACAGTCTCTGCTCTAGCCCAACAATCACGGCGCTGCCCTCTGCAACAACGTCACCCAATCAAGCTGACACAGGTTCTGCTTGAGCCTCCCTTGGTGACTGCGTCACCCCTCCTTTGCTCT
>APFE030767601.1:0-10441 GCA_000404065.3 Pinus taeda | reverse complement strand
CCATGTTTTCCCATTTCTTGTGGTACCTATGCCATAGAAAATTTCAATCATTCTTCCATTGAAATTGAACAATTAAGAGCCTTTAATTTTCCAACCATATTAATCACACCATATGACCGGCATGGTGTAGCGAAAGATGTTACAACACAGGCTAAGCTTAAACCAATTTTAAATGAGCCTGACAAATTTGATGATTTCTTTGAAATGGTTATGGAATATTATATGGTAGAGAAATTAGCAGCAGATTTTCTAAGTCCTGACAAATTAATTAGATTCAATCAATATCACTAGCGAAGGATAGCCCATTTACCTAAATCTTTGTTAAAGAAATTCCCAAAAAATTCAGATATTTCAAGTGCACCATCTTCCTCCTTAAAAGCTCCAATTACTTCCGAAATCTCTAAAACAACTACTATAGATTTTTAGAAAACAAGAGAGATCAAAGGGGAGAACAAATTGGATGAAGTATGGGAAGAGTTCAACCGTGTTTTGACAACAGAAGAAGTTCAGGTTACAGATGCCTTGGCCAATACACAAGTATAGAAAATTACAGTCAACAAAGAGACAAAGAAGGTTCTAGAGACTACAGGGACAACCTTGTTTACTCTAGAGGCTTCCCAAGAGGATACTATTCTTAAAAATCCCGAAAATGATATTAGTGCTAAGATTGTCAATCAATCAACTATGGTTGATGATATGAAGATAATTCCTTAATTTCCTACTACCAAGATAGTCCTCAATATTGAATAAATCCCACCTTTGGATGTATTTAATAGTCCAAAACATAAAGCAGTAATGAGTAGGTTAAGAAAGAAAGAAAGCTAGAACAGTCGCAAGCACTAGTTAAAAATGAGACTCCTTTTCAAATTCTTTGGAAAGGAACTCAAACAACCATGGACGAGGAATTGAACAGATTATCTCAGTTCGCAGGAGCTTATACTAGTTCTACTATCAATAAAGCTGCAAAGGTACAATTGTTAATGAAGGAAAGGATCAAACAATTGTCTAATTTGAACAAAATTTTCAGATAGAAAAGCAAGCGATTGAGCAACAATGGCAAGAAAATCTTACCAAGCTATAAAAGAGATTTAATGATTTAAAGATACAATTTGAAGCTAAAATGAAGGACAAAGATGAACAGATACTGCAGTTGCAATAAAGAATATACTAGTTGAGAGAAAATCCAGATATAAATGATGTCTGCAAAGAAGCATCAAAACTAGTCATACTCTTAGTAAAGTAACATGCCATCTTCTGTCACAAATTGGCCTTAATTCATGATTTGTCAAAGACCAACAATTCTTTAGTAAATCAACTATCCGACTTGAGGACATTTTATGAAGCTATCAATAAGAAAATCTCCGAGTATATAGATTGCCAAGACAATGCTGAAGGAATATCATCTGATATTCCTTGAATTGAAGAATCACATAAGGATATCATGTTTGTTAACTGGGATATCAAAACGAAACGGGTAGAGATGGCTATTATCAGAGCCATAAATCTTCCCTCAAATTTCACCAAATACATCACAAATACCTTAGTGCAAGCCAATCAAATACGTCACAAATACCTTAGTGCAAGCCAATATAATTCAGAAATGCCTAAATGACACCTTTAATCTTGCCCAGAAAAATCTATAAAAAAGGTTCAAGACATTCAGATTTTATCACAAGCAAGCCTTGAAAGTTATTGGCATTTTCTGGTGAAGCCTCATAGTCAGTGGCTTCTACTAAAGTGTCTCTCAAACGCAACAATATATTTTCTTCCCGCACTTAATGATGCAATGTTTACGGGACTAAGTGTGCATGCAGTCGATACATCCAACAAACCAATACCTATCAAATTTCAGACTACACTTTGGAAAATTTAAAGAAAGACTGGGCTTCCCAATAGAGACAATGTACGGAATCCAAAGTCAATACCAATTCCTTAGGTATATTTCATATACAATGAACACAATAGACATATTTCATATAACATTGTGACAAAGAGCTACATTGTTTTGAATGGGCCAACCATGTACACTCTGGTATACACACTTGAATTGACTTCACCGCTTAAAAAAAAAGACTTTTCCAAACACACAATTGGCTAATGACGATGGCGGTTGTCGCTGAAGCAGGGAATAATAAAGACCGTTGTAAAGGTCTGGACAGAATATTACAGCTGCAACAAATCTAGTTGAGTTGTATTCTGAACTAAGATCATTAGAGCTAGTTAGTATGTCAGTTAGCAAAATGGCAGAGAAAACTAGTTATTTCATGAATATCACCTCTGCTTTACTTCTTGTGCTTCTCCTTCTTCTTTCCCATCCTAATTTATGTCACCCCGCCCTTGAAGAGTCACAATGCTGATTCCTGGACAATGATGTCATGAATTCCAAGGAGGCCATTGGAGTTGGAATTCCATTAATGAAAAGCTCATGTGATGGTTGCAGCTGCAGAAGAACATCAATTTCCCCGAGGGGCATGAATCTTCTTGTTGTTGCAATCGCCAGTGTTACGCTCCTTAGAATTAATGTCGTAGTGTTTGTGTATCTGTGTTTGAAATCCATGACCATTGCAGACCTACACATGATGTCCATCCGACGTCATATAGGTCTGCTGGTTTATGCCCTTGATGGCCTTGACGAATATGATGGCATCATGTCACGCCACAGGATTCGAACCTACGGGGACGATTAGGTTATCTGCAGTCTTCGACGTGCAGGAAGAATTTTTTCATGAACCGTTGTGAAGATTGTTGAATCTGCAAGTTATATTTGATAGGGTACAAGGTAATATTAAGTTATGCAGAAAAATTCGTACTCGGTTCTTCAGCTTCAGTGAGTTTACTGGGCTTGTATCGCTTGTCAACCATCACTGTAATTTCTTAAGCGATAAGGAGCGTGCCTACATGACTCAACTTGTGTAAAGCTTGTCGTTTGTGATTTATTCTTTTTCAGAGCATTTGTAAGGGCATATCAAATTTTGTTTTTCTTTGGAACCGTTTTGATTATTTCTCTTTTGTGGCTCTTCATCTATTTGTGCTGCTTTCTTCTAGGCCCACTGTAGTTCACAACTTTTTTGTTAGACACCTAATCCTCTATGGGTTAGTGTGGAAGCCGAATAGACTAAGGAAGTCCAAGAGACCTTGGGATGTGGAACCCAATGGTCAAACCATCTACTATAAATGTATATGTTTTGTTAATAAAAAATGTACTCTTATGTTTTAACTTCCAGATTCTGTTGTTGCCCATGTGTGTTTAACATGGTATTAGAGCAGGTACCTTCCTAACCTGCTCAATCTTGTGTGAGCCACTAGTTTTGTGGCATTAGTGTGCATTTCAGCTCTACCATCTATTTTTTTGTTGTCATTCTCAGCCGGTCATGCAAAACGATCCTCCTCATTGTGCACCTACTCTAATGCTCTGAATTTTGTCTGAAAACCTTGGCAACCCTCAAAACTGTATTTTTAGTATGCTATCCCTATGAATGCTCTGTTGTGTCTTGTCAGATAACAATTCACGCCTTTGAAACAGTCTATCAGCCAACCCATGATCGACATATACAAATGCCTGCAACGAATCCTTGGTTCATATGCGTTGGTTGAATGCTATGTATATGTTGGTCAAAGCATTCAGGTGGACTGGTTAAGCGTTTATTCCTACGTCCAGTCGGCTCCCTTTACAGCAATGGTTAAGAATTTGTTATATGATGGTTACATTGTGAGCTATAGTAAAATCGTGATTTGAATGATCATGAAGTTCCTCAGAATTGCAAACCCTGGTGCATTGAGCGTTTGTAATGCCCCTTACCTGCTCATCCAACACGGCTTTTTTAGCATTCTTGTCAAGTAGAAACTCAAATCCATCACCGAAGTTTCCAAATTAGCAATTCAATGCATTCAATGGAAACCATCTGCTAGACCGCACGTCAACACCGTCGTCACAGAGTTGAAGGACATTATCAAACTTGAGGAGTATAAGGTTTCTCTAATTTCAAAGATTGATTTGAATACAGAGATTTATCCTTAGCTTCCATTGGATCCAAAGAAATGGAGTTTGCTCAAAGCAGCTGCTCGAAGCTAACTACAGCACATCAAGAAGGCCGATAAGCTCAAACGTCGTGGGTCGCGGCTATTGATATTATGGAATGGTAAACAAGTCACATCACGTCAAGCTAAATAGGTTTTCTAAGGCGTGTAATTCGACACACAAGACAACCCCTCGGAGCCGTGAACGCCGAAGCTGGAGAAAGGTCTTACCTTAGTGCGCCACTCTTGCCGTGTTGCCAACATTACAACTCCTGATTCTTTTCTCTCCAACCATTGATGGCATTTGGTAAGTGCTTTTTTGATGGTCGATGACATATATGGTGAATGAACAATGGTTTTATAGTCAATTGAATGGCATGACATTGCATCGCCCTTCTGCCGTACTAAACCACCTATGCGCCAAACGTTGCCTCCCTACTTATACCAGTATCCACTCCCTCTTAACTTGCAACGCCCTCTTATTTGATAGTGTATTATTTTTTCAAATGTCTACCGTGCTCCCTCACGATGTGTGACAATACCTCCATGCTGTCATATTACAAAGGCCTTCGAAATTATTGTCATAGTGGTTTGTTCGACTCTGACCTCTCCACATGGCCTCTCCATATTGAAACAAGCCATCTCCTTCGGCCTCTCCACATAAGACCTCTCCACTCGCTGCTCTCAATTGATCCATCCAGTAGCCAAAAGCAAAGAACACAAAAATTCTCAATAATATGAATGACGATGTTTGGGGAAGCAGAAAATCAATAAGAAATTTGCATCGAGCTGAGATTTGGGTGAGACATTGGTGTATGTGTTTTTGCTTATGCGATTGGGCTACTAATTGAAACTACATCAGAATTTTCTAATCTTGTATTAGACTGCCCAGTGCTCCAATACATATCATCAATATTCCCATAGCAACTAGTAGGGAGGATGTGTCATTTTTTAGTATTTATGAGTTGCATATATTGGTAAAAGTGTCATGTATATAGATTGATTGATCCAACTATTGAAGTTGAGTTTCATATATATTTGAAGGGGTCAAGTTAATATTTGTAACCCAGAATTATCAAATACGAGAACATATACTCTTCTAGATATGAAAACTGTGGCAACCACACCATATACCTAGAGTGTGGGTCTTCATCTTTAAACTCCCATTTCAGAAGCCTCTACTCCAAACTATCCAATAGATCCTCATCAAGCAGCCTCTTAACGTATTGTGCACATTGTTTGTGCTTCAGAACCATGGCCAACTGTGAAGGACACAACTCACATTTTCCATCGTAATTGTGGTGGAAGCAGTAGGATTTTTTGTTGCTGCAGTGGCCCCACCAATAAAATTTGTAAACCTAATCAAAATTGGCTCCATTGGTAGCTGTCCAGTGTTTGGAATCCTACATGCTAGAATTGGCAGAGCTCACCATTTCTATAATAACCCTACCAGAAATATTTGCAAAGAGGGGGTTCATAGCCATTGGAAGCAGAAGACTCAGATGAAAAGAATCCCAAGTTAGAAGCCCTTGGACTCCAGGCCAGTGGAGTAGCCACATTGCCTTTGTTGTTGTCATTACTTGTTGAAATTTTCTATGCATTGAATCGTGTAATCAACATTGGTATATATTTGTTGAAAATTTGTGAGAGGACCGCTCAAGTTTGATAAATAGTGATGAGATTCATGATCATGAGGCATAGCAGTTATAGTTCGAGTTTGGATCTAGTAAACTGAAGGCATAAGATTTGCATTCCTAAAAAAAAAATATGGTAGAGTTGTTTCAGTAATCTTTTGTTGTAAGTGAAAATGGCTTTAATTAGTGATGTATTAGATTTATTAAATACCTTGATATATTTCATTGTTGATGGGAAGGTAAACATCAACAAAGACACTCTCTATGACATTCAGACCTGCCTACATAATGCACAAGAAAAGATCGATTTTTTTCAGCTTGAATCACAGCTACAACAAAAATAACTTCATCAAAATAGACATAATTCTGAACCTGTTTCTGTTCAAAACATTGAGACAACAACCCATCAGCGGCAAGTCAATAATGTTATAGTTCATTTAGATTTAGTACCCAATAAAGCAGCAATTGTACATGCAGATTTAGAAATTCAATCTGCACTTTCCAAGCCCATCATCAGACCTTGGGAAGAGCTTATCCATAATAAGCACAGAACTGGTCTTGGATATGAAAAGGACTTGTCCTTTCATATTCCAGACTACTCCAAACCAATCCAATTTCAAAGTGCTGGATTTTTTCAAGACAATTCATCTTCACCTACTCCTCATGACAGTTCACCTTCAGCTATTTCAGATTCCGGTTCTCTTCCATAGCAGCGACAATAGATTGTGAAATGCAAAAACTGTGACCGAGTTGGCCATCTGAAATATCACTGTTTTGATCTTCATCCATGTAAGCATTGTCATAAAACCAGTCATTCTTCAAACAAATGCTTAAAAAACAAACCTCCTGCAAGAACAAAGATTCATCTTGGATGGATCGCTTCTTGGAAATGGACATCAACAACCAAGAAGATATTCCAGTCATATGTCAAAACTTACTCTAGAGAATTGAACAGTCGTGCAGTTGATTTTCCTCCATCATCTCACCTTGTATCTCACAGGGGGGGAAATGATAATCATCTACGAGCTTCAAAGTCACATCAAGTGAGCCTGAGCCACAACCTACCACAATAGTTTCAAAGTTGTCGCCAAAGACAAAGATGCCCTTGAGCATGCCTTCAATTGGTAATTTGGGACACTTCCTCTAGCAGAAGACTTCAGCTTCTTACCAATTTTGGAAGAGTTCCAGGAATTTCATTAAGCATTCGAGAGTTGTTGGTCATCCTTAAACCATCACAGGTTGAGACCTCCCCTTTTAGGTTGAAGTTCTCCCTCTTATGTGGGGTGAGACCTCCTTTTCATGGTTGAAGGTTTCCCTCTTCAAAACATTAGGAGCACTTCCTCTAGTAAAAGACCTAAGCTTCATGCCAAACTTGGAAGAGCTCCGGGAACTGCACTAAGCATTCCAGTGTTAGTGGTCATCCTTAAACCACCACCCTTTATACCAACATTTCAAAGAGCACATTCAGCCTAGTGTTGCCATGCATTTTTGCACATTTTGTATTACAACTCTCTTCTTAGACTCATACATAACCCTTTGGATTAAAGGGGGGAATGTTGGACACCTAATCCTCTATGGATTATTGTGGAAGTGGAATAGACTAAGGAAGTCCAAGAGACCTTGGGATGTGAAACCCAATGGTCAAACCATGTATTATAAATGTATATGTTTTGTTAATAAAAAATGTACTCTCATGTTTTATCTTTCAGATTCTGTTGCTACCCATGTGTGCTTAACATTTTCATTCTATTTGCACTTCATCATTTTTTTTCAAATCTTAGACATATAGGTGTATGCAAGTGTCCAATTGTGACCTAGGATTCAAAGCTCTATCTCGATGATAGCTCCGAAGAGACTGGAAGGTTTAATTGCACCTATGTTTAGTACAAAATTTAACAGTGCAATAAATTTAGTACGAAATTTAATTTAATGGTGCAATAAGGTTTGTAAGGTTTTCTCTAAGAAATTAATATTAGCAAGAATTTGTGACAAGGTTGAGATAGAGACATCCATTAATTAGTATTTGAGAGTTTAACAGGTTATAGTATTTGATATATAACTAGCCTATAACTGCACCTATGTTTAGTATGAAATTTTATGGTGCAGTAAGTTTAGTAGGAAATTTAATGGTGCGATAAGGTTTATAAGAATTTGTAACAATTTGAGATAGAGACATTCATTGATTATTATTTGAGAGTTTGATAGAAACATTTATTGATTATTATGTGTGAGTTTAACAGGTTAATAATATAGTAGGTCGATATTGATTATTGTAGGTTAAAATTGATTATGTAAAAACTATATTTGTTTTTAATTTTGATAATATTATAATATAAATTATATTTATATATATATATATATATATTATTATATATTATAATATTAATTTAAAAAATAGTTATTTTATATTTAAAATTAATATTCCAAATCTTTAATAATGATATTGTAATTGTAATTTTTTATTTTAATGGTAAAGTAATTCTTTAATTGCATAAAAGCTTTAAAGTAGGGTAACGCTATACATTATTACAGTATTAATTTTGAGGTAGGGTATTGCATTCCTTAACCAATGCTTAATACAATCACAATATTTTTCACCACCACATTTATTCCCCTTCTTTGTATTGTGCTCTCTATCTTCTATAAACATTCTAGTAGGTGGACTTTCTAGTGACTCCTTCCAATTTTTAAAAACATTACATTGTGTTCACATTATTATAATACATGTATGTTATACATGTATTTACCATGATGGGTCTTATAAAAAATTATTAGATGTTATAGGGTTTATTACCTTTGAGGTAGGGTATCACATTTCTTAACCAATGATTAATACAATCACAATATTTTTCACCATCACATTTATTACCCTTCTTTGTATTGTGCTCTCTATCTTCTATAAACCTTCTAGTAGGTGGACTTTCTAGTGACTCCTTCCAATTTTTAAAAACATGACTTCTTCCAATTTTTAAGAACATTACATTGTGTTCACGTTATTATAATACATGTACGTTATACATGTATTTACCACGATGGGTCTTATAAGAAAATTATTAGATGTTATAGGGTTTAAATTACATAATTGACTAATAGTTATTTTGTCACAATTTTATGATTATGAAATCATAATTTAGAAGAACTGATAATTGAGATGAAATTTTGTCACAAATTTATAATTGTGAAACCATAATTTAGAAAAAAATCATAATTGAGATGAAAGTTCATAGTGAGTTGGGAAAAGCTCATAATTATGCAAGAAACTTGTGCATGACTTGTAGTTGCTTGGTTTAGATGTCATAAGTATATCCATGACTTGTGTCCACCTAATTCACATGCCATCAAGCCTAACTTCTTTTGTCCCTAAGTGACTAGGTACATCCTCCAAGATCTAGGAAAAGGCTGTATAATTAAACCTTCTCAAGGATGGAAGGGGAGAAGAGAGATAATATAGTGTATTTTTATGTTAAAGAATGCCATTAGGAGACCTTTCCATGCTACATAGAGGAGCCCAGTCTGTGCTTGTGAGTGAAGAAAGGGTTAGGATCGAGGAATCAAATAGGAGTGCCTTGCTTCCAAGGTAATTGTATTTTCTTTATTATTTATTTATATATATTACAGAGTTATTCCCCTATCTTGCATATTATTTTATATGATCTCATGATATGTATTCATATTTTATGATTTTATTTTATCATGTGCCCGGAAATCATGACTCATTTCATAGAACATTTTATAAATATTTTATTTTAACTTATTTTACACATATTTTAATTAAATCTAAAAGAAAAAAGTTATGCTTTTGAGATATATCTAAACCCTCTACTCTCACTACAACTAAAAATGTTTAGTGGATGTTCATAGAGATGAAATCAAGGTTGTAATAAAATTATAAATGGGAATACTTTATATATAGAGATGTGAAATTCATATAGTACTAGTCTATATCCATATTAACTTTGGATCTACCAAGTGAAGAGAGCCATCAAATCACTTTTGACTCCAAAAGTGGTTTGCACCTCAAGAGATTGGATCCATCACTGAGCTTGGTAGATCCGGAGTTAATATGGATCTAAGTTGGTTTATGCAAAGATCTCTTAAGCTATGGGGCAAGTGACTAATGGTAAATATGTTATTTACTTGATTATGAGCTATTTTTAAGGATAAAAAAATCACTACACAAATATCTAGAAATCATGGATGAACATTGGAACTATATCCATAAATTATGGCATAAAATATATGAGGTAGTTATCTGCATGGCATAATATTGTGCAAAGGTTGTAATAAGACCTTCAAATTATGGTCCCATCAAATGTTTGAAAATAATTCCTTTGATAACATTGAAAAATAAATATTTAGCTTTTAAAGGTAAACATTATAAATTGTTTTGGTCAATGTTAAACTAATATTGGTGAACAAGCAAATCAATTGCTAGAGTCTTGCCTTGGCAAAGACCAAAAATGAGGATGGAGAATATTCTTTTTTATTAAATCTTAAATACATATGTAATATTTGTAAAAATTGTGATACCCATTTCCTAATATAGATAGGTGATCAATATGACTAGAGTTTTTTTCAAATAATTTTGTTTTCTATAAGATCAAAACTTGTAATCACATAAAAGAATATTTTTTCAAATAATATTGTTTTCTATAAAATCAAAACTTGTAATTACATGAAATTGTTATCTATTAAGTTAAAGCCAATATTTTTATTTAAAGAAAGTTTTTTTTCTTTTTTCTTTTAATATATTTATATTAAAAAACTGTCATACATTGTAGTTTTATTAT
>APFE030767600.1:0-15967 GCA_000404065.3 Pinus taeda | reverse complement strand
GGTATTAGAGCATGATCTTGGCCAGCTGTGGGGAGGCTAGCAAGATCATGGACGAGTTGTTGAGGCAGAGGGAACAATTGGTGAGGCAAAACCAACAGATTCTAGAGGGTTTGCAATGACTGATACATAACCAACATAGAAGCCAAGTACATACACATGCATCCCAACAATACAACACCCACATGTATGGTCAGTCTGACCATCCTACCATGCCTCATTCCTTGGATGAATAGGAGAAGGATGAGTATAGTTCAATGGTTGGACCATCATGTAGAGGTGGGCAGTTAGAGGATGAGAACTGAAGGTGATTTTGCTGGTGGAGACTTGTTTTTAGACATAAAGAGACATATGATGAGGCCGAACATGAGGTTGAGGGCACACAAGGTTGTGAGGAGCACGTAGATGGACACATCGTGACACAGGAGCCACCCTTGTGGGAGTTTCCTTTGGTAGACCTGATTGACAAATTGGTGGAGACAATTGGGCAAACACCCATAGGACCATCCATTGACAAGGTACCAATAGGAACAGAGGTACCCAGAGCTGTGACAGAGTTCCTAGATTATAGCTATATCCAACAACATGGAGAGAACCATGAGAAACGTGAGCTAGATGAGGGTGTTATGCTTGAGGAGGTACCTATGGTGGGGCAACTCGAGATTCTGGGTGAGCCCATGATGGAGGGGGATGGGAAGTCATCTTTTGGGTTTACCGTCAATGGGGAGCAAATAGATGTGCAAGTAGCTAGCAGAGTCGTAGTACTTACATTCAGTAGCTTTCTTCAGGATTACATAGATGGGGCATGTAGTATTGTTAAGTTACCTCTCCATATTGGAAGGAGAGTGCCTAAGTTATCTATACAGATTGTATTTGTTGTCTGAGCCAGTGTGAGGAAGCGACATGAGTTGCGTAGGGAGAAACACTTACATGATGGATTTTTTACATACTTAGTGACTCTTTCATTTGATCCCTCTCATGGGGTTGGGTGGCAAGAGGTATTGAGTTGGTACATGCTAGGGCTAATTAGGTTTTTGGATACATCCATGGTTGGGGGCATAGTTCAAAATGGGTCATGGTTCGCTAGAGGGGCTTAAATGTTGGATCATAATTAGGATCCAGGTGGGACTCCCCATCACTCCATGGATTGGGTTAGTCATGGTGTTAACAAGATGGTGGATCCAGTGATTGGGTTGATAGGGGTGTAGGAAGATTTCATGAGTTATCATGGCATGTTTGGTGTACATGGTATTATAGGATGATTAGCCTACTCTGGTAGGAGTTGGTAGGAGGAGGTGGCTTCGGCCTACAGATAAGGTATTGTATGGAGACGATGCTCTCTCACTGGGATATTAGACACCAAAGCTATTGAGGATAGGCTCAATAGTGTTATTCACGTTAGCATGTGAGGAGTTAGGCCAATTAGGTCTATCTAGGAAGATGAGGAGATATATCTCACATCATGGAGTGCTTACCAATACAATGGTGGTAGAGATGGTGACCCTGACAAGATGGAAGATGATACCTATGGACTCAGTCTTAGACCTTGGTATCCAAGGGTGTATATGGGTATGCAGTAGTGCACAACAGTATGTGGAGGAGCACGAAGGTGCATGGTAGTGTGTAGGGTTGCATCGTGGTGTAGGAGCAGCTCACATCTTAGTGCATTCCCTCATAGAATGATAGACACATTGTTACAAGAGGGGTACTAGTTTATTTGGGATGATGCAACAACTTGTAGTAGGGTTCGACAATTCATAGAGATGTGTGATTGCGTGTAGTTGTATGGCATGAGACATGAGGATACATGGTCATATGAAGTAGTGTGCGGGGTTGCACTATGGATAGGGGGAGTGCTACTAGAAGGGACGTTCCTCGACGAGGATCTCAAGCATGTCATTGGGGTGGAGATACCTAGGTTGGGAGAGCAGATCGGTCATGGGATTGTTCGGGAGCATCCACACGAATTCTTAATCATACCCATTGGAACCCATGCATCTTCCACTCATTGGCACTTGAGGTAGTTGAAGGGAGGCTTGTTGTGTTTGATCCAAACCGATAGTGCGTATAGCAGGACTTGGGGGATTTTCTTGAGATGACGCTATGAAATTCAGTGCCTCAGGGGCACAATAGATATTCTACAGTGGAGTTGCAGGGTTGATATGCGAGTTAACAACCACATGTTAGGAGATGAGGTGATCTTTTGCAGGGGTGGCATATAGCTCATTAATAAGCCTACACCTAGGGATATGGTCATGGGGGATTCATGTGCCACTCTTTCCACAAGGCATGTTAGGATCCTCCATGAGTAGATGACACCATGTATGATTGGGGAAACTTTCCAGTGGGTGTTCAGGCTCTAGACATTGTATTGCCACATTATCGAGAGGGTGGATGGCAGACTTAGTGGTGATGGTTGGCAAGAGCAGGATGGATCTACATACACTTCATCGATTGTAAGTATCATAAACCCTTATATTAGCTACATTCATGGGATAGCTCTTTGGCACATGTGGTTTCCAATGGTCATTAGTACTATGCACTGGTAGGCACAAGGATGTTTAGCATGCATTAGATTAGTTCATGATATATGGAACATATATATTGATTTCATGTGGGGACTAGAAACGAGGCACAAATAGATTCCAATAGCTATTAGAGCTATGTCACAATAGGTCTAGCTATGGTATCCAGGGATTCAGTTGATTGATAGATCATTTTGTCTCATGATGATCAAATTCATGGTAAAGAGTGATCGCTCAGTCCTGGGATGCCAAATGGGAGAGTGAACAAATCTTACAACACCTAGTTTTGTAGTTGCTTGGGGACAAGCAACATCCAAGAGGGGATGATTGTAATTTCCCTTCCTAATTATTTTTGCAAGGTGAGGAGAAACCATTTTTGGAATTTTTTTATTTTTGCCTTAATGCAATTTTGATGGAAGAACTTAGGAGAAAGGGGTTCGATGTGCCTTTTAGTGGATTGTGGGGGCTACTCAGCCACCCAAAATACACACCCCTTGGAGGCAGCTCGATTTTCCTAAGTGGGGGATAAAAATATTTGATGGAACCCACACGGGGACCAAGGGAGAAATAATAAATATAATGAAGTGAGAAAAATTTGGGGACTTTTGATGATTTGATAATTTCATTGTTGCTTTGGTTGTTTAGCTAAGCTACAAGTGTTGTTCATCATAGGAGCTTCCCAAGGAGTGAAGCTCATCCCTCTCTTTGGTGGACTTCGAGTGCCAACCTAAGAGGGATTTCTTTCCCATTGGAGATAGAGAGAATATCACCAAACAGTGGAGTACATTTCCTTGGAGAGCAAGGACATAGTTTGGGAGCAGTTGGGGACATAGTAGGAGAGACTGCGTGTTTGGTGGAGCAGGGGAGTTAGGGAATTCAGTTGGGAAGGTTGTTGGAGGTATTCACATTGAGTTTCCACATAGGAGAGGAGATATTTTAGTAGGAAGGCTAGTCAAATACCTAGGTTGAGTTGTTGGTCAAAGGGCCTACGTCATCCTCACTCAGGATTGTGCAGTCATTAGTGGGGATCACTTGGAAGGAGGCTTAACAGGAGGATTGGGGAGCTGGGCTGTGGGGAAATTTTTGGGAGTCCAATTTGGGGAGGTTTCCTAACTTTTTGGAAGCATGTTATAGCAGTTCCAGTTACGGGGAGTGAGTTACAGTATTGGACAAGGGCCAATCCCCAAGGGGTCGAATTTGGAGGGTCAAAAACAGAGAAAACCCTTTTTGGTTTCTTGTGGGCTTTTGTCAAGGATCATAACATTAAATTTATAGTATTTTTTAGGTAGTTTTGAGGGGTCAAATCAAGGGGCCAAGTTAGTGAGAACTATAGAAAGACTAAGCCAATCCCCAAGGGGTCGAATTTTGCAGGTCAAAACCAAGGAAACCCTTTCTGGGTTTTTCTAGGTTTTTGGAGAGGAGCATATCCCCAAAGTTGCAGACATCTTTGGGTTGTTTTGAAGGCGTAAGTCAGAGCTTGAAGTTAACGAGCACTGTAGTTTTGAGGGGACAACGTAGTTTTGTGGGAGTAACAAATTCACAGCACCTGGGAACTTTGTATTGATCACCTGAGGCTTGTATCTTGCCTTGTGGAAGTCCACGTGCACCTCATCCAACTTTTATTGTACTCTAGTTTATTTATTAATGAAAAATGAGTAGATTTGGTTGTTGATGAGAAATTTCTGTTCATATGTTCCTTACTAAAATAAAATTTTATTGTGAATGTTATTACTTGTCTTTGTTATCACTTCAAATATTCCATTAAGAATATTACATTCACTTAGAAGGAAACATAAAACAAGGTAACCAATATAGAAATAGCCTACAACAAGATAATGCAATGCCGAATTCCTCACTTGAATTTGTGGAAGAAATGCAAGATTTGGATTTCACCAGTGAAGGTTTGAGATGTGGAACCTAGAGTTTCATCAAGTGAGACTGAAGTTCCACAAGAGTCCCAAGTCATTGAATGATATATTTTATTTATTTTAACTTTATGGAAAATGTGTCATTTTTGTAATTCAAGAATTAGAAATAGTTTATTCTTTTAACTTTCATGAGGACCGAATAGTTAAGAACTAGTTTTGACAGATGATAGTTTTTATAACTTGGAAATTTCATTATAATATTGGGCATTTAATTATGCTATCAGAGATAAAAAGAAGGGAATGTATATCTCATATGCTAGGATGTGTGTATACTTAGATCTTATTGAACCCCTTTCTTGATAGCATTCATTTGAGTTGTGAATATATCATAAGAGAACAATTGATTGATTTTGAACAAATTTCCTTCAGATGTCACCATTGTCATAAGTATGAAATTTTTGAGATTGCCTAGAAAACTCCCATTGTGAATTGAACCTGAAATACTATTGCACCTAAAATTGGATCAAACAATCATTGCACCACTGTTAAAGGAAAAATTAGAGAAATTAGGAGACATGGAGAAGGCTCCTTGAGGAAAGGTGACCTCAACCAAAATATCCTCACAATTATTTAGCAGATGGAGAATAAGGAATCACCTTCCCAATCAATGCCTCCAACCAACCATTCTCAAGCTCCTCCCACTTAGGAAGACATGACCAATCCAAAGATGGATCAAGCTCACAAATATCATGAGCCTATAACCAAAAGTATTTAGTGAGACCAGGAAACTCCAATCCTAATGGAGGAGAAAGAATAAGAGGATCTAGATCTTCAATAACTGGGCCTCAAGAATGGAGTCATAAGGATCCAAAAGCTATCTTGAAATAGAAGATTCAAATTGTAGAAAGGGTGCATCTATAACATCAAGACCTTCTCCATCGAATCTACACTCAACATACCCCTTCTAACCATTCTCCCTCCTTGTCTTCGTAGGTCATTAAACAAAATGCACTGCAAGATCAACCGAGCATGGAAAAAGAGCCCAAGAAAAAGGACCATAAAAGTAACAGTCAAATTATCTAAGACCTTGGTAAATTTTTGGTCAATTCGGGAAGATTCACTCCAACGAAAAACTATTTTCTTCCTCTCACAGAATGTCAATGATGAAGAGAATCTCATGTAATGTAAGTGGCTTGAATAGCAAACCTAATCACTAGGTCTTCAAAAAAAAAAATTCTTTGAAAATCCTGACATTCTTCTACTTCAAGATACTAAATGTTGTAGCAATATTCTTTCCCCATTTGTTAATTCCCTAGGGAGAAACATTGATCTCATAGCAAAATGTGCCTCTCGGGTGTTGGGAGGTTTGCAACCCATCTACTGTCACTCTTCGTGAATCATTTTCCCTTCCTAGGATCCTCATTGCTAGTTTTCAACACATAGGATCCTCTCAGCAATGCTTCATTTCTAGTGTCTATGCTCCTGAAATCCCTTGAGATAAAAGAGCCTTCCTTACCAATCTCCCAATGGTGGGTCACCTTATTGAGCATAGTCCTATATTTTGGGGGAAGATTTCAACCTCATTTTCTTTCTAGACGATAAAATGGGTGGCATACACAGAATCGAAGAAGAAGCACTCATATTCAATTCTTCTATAGATATTTGCAAGCTCATCAATGTTTAAAATTATAATCGAATTCACACATGGAATAACCAACGGGGTGGTCCACAACTGGTAGCATCTAGGTTAGATCACTTACCTTTAAAAGAATCCCTAATCATACTAGAGATCTCAGTTGAAGCCTCGATTATTCCTAGCCATGGATCTCAGCATTGACTGATTATGCTCAATGTAGACTATCCTTTCTCCCCTCGCAATAAGTATTTCTACTTTGAAGCATTCTGGTTGCACCATCTAGACTTGATCTCTATCATGTAGACTTGGTAGTAGAAATTAGCCTCCATTCCTTGAGAACATCATTTATATATTCCAACGACAACACACATACATCAATGAAAAAAATAAAGGAGTGGAATGCTAAATTCTTTGGCAACATCTTTGAAAACAAACTCTAATTGGAAAGGAAAATGAGAGAAGTACCGACCAAAATGAAAAATGGTTTTAATGTATGAATTCTCTCCATTTAAAATACAAGAAAAACACTTTTTCTCTTTTCATAATATAATTTAATCTATAGTTATTTCAATCTCTCTAAGATTTTGGGTTCAATCCATTTCTCTGTTCTTTTGAATATAAACATATTTATATGATCTAAAATCCTGATCGAAATTGATATTGATTTATTAAATTTTTAAAAATGCATGCATGTAATTAAAAACCACCATTAAAAAGAGATCAATTTAACTGTCATAGGAATGTTGAAAGGAAAATTGTAGCAAAATAAACATCAATAACGAAATACACAAGAGAAAATGATACCAACACGTTGATAACGGAGTTTGGTTATATTCAAGCATACCTCTTAGGGCTCGGTCTTTAATGGGTAGGCATTTTTATTCAATGTTTTAAAAATCCATAAAAATCACATTTACAAATTCTTTAACTACAATCCAAACTGACTCTACTATATTCTGCTATGTCTTTGGATCCTATAACAACTTTTAGATTTGAAAAAGCCTTCTTGGTTTGCCTGGAATGTATCTCCAAAGTTCCCTTGTCCCACTGGTCTATCACTGCACAAAAACTCCTTATTCAACATAAAATTAAACTTCTTCTTTCTGTGGTGTGTTGGTATAATATAATAATAGTTTGGGATAAGTCAGGGAATCAAGTCTCAACCTCCCTGTTGGTGCATTATGATACGATAACACATAACATATATAGTTTTTTTAAATATGGTGATGGTTATAACAACCATATCCCACCTCCTACATCCACCATATACGTTTGATCTTATCCCAACATAAAATATGTTATGCATTAAAACAAAATACCTTTTGTGATATGGTTCCACCACCATATCGTAACTACTCCACACTATATTTATATATACGAATTAATACCATGCCACATTGAACTATAAAATTCTTTGGTGGAGGTTACGATGGTGGATTGGGTTGATAACTATGGTGGATTTAAATATGGAAGAGACACCAACAATGGTGGGCTCCGTCCTTTTTGTATGCCAAACATTTAACGTTTATACTTTGAATAAATGTGGTAGAGTATGGATAACAAGCACCACATGCATAGCGCAATGGTAAGACAACGGATTTATAGAGAAAAGGTCAAGGGATTGAATACCATCCAGTTCGTTCATTTGGTTAACAAAATTTTGACCAAACCATGAAGGGCATGTTTCACCCTCTAATAGGGTCGTGTGTAGTCTTGTAGTTAAACCATATGCCCAAATCACAAGCTCTCGCTTGTTGAGCTCTAGAAGTAGCACGTGTTAGCGAGAACTATGAGCTTGGAACCTTGTCTACTGGAACTATGCATTGAACATTGACATGTGGAACTTTGAGTATTGACTTTGACTTTGAACAGTTGACCTCTCACTTTTTTCTCTACTTGGACCTAAACTTTTACTTTTCATAACTTCTTCATACGAAGTCAGATTTCACCTGTTCATTTGGTTAACAAAATTTTGACCAACCCATGAAGGGCATGTTTCACCCTCTAATAGGGTCGCGTGTAGTCTTGTCGTTAGACCATATGCCCAAATCACAAGCTCTCGCTTGTCGAGCTCTAGAAGCACCACGTGTTAGTGAGAACTATGAGCTTGGAACCTTGTCTACTGGAACCATGCGTTGAACATTGACATGTGGAACATTGAGCATTGACTTTGACTTTGAACATTTGACTTGGACCTAAACTTTTACTTTTCATAACTTCTTCATATGAAGTCAGATTTCACCTGTTCAAGTTGCATTGGATTCATAATGACAAAATCTATGCAATGAAGCTAGTTTCAAAAGAATGTGACAACTTTGCTTTTTGAGCATTTTCCATAACCTTGAGCATATTTTGGATCCTTTGGATCATTTTGGATCAATATATATATATATAAGCATGTAGATAATGGTTTCAAAATTCCTTGTCTAGATCTATAATATATTTTCTTTCTCTTAAATAAAATATATTTTATTTTTCTTTCTTTTATTTTACTCATATTATATCAATTTTCACTTAAACAATTATTCTGTAATAAAGACAGTGCTCTCGTTTATTCTAACTTGCAAATAAGAATGTTATTGGTCCTAAGAAATATTTCAAGGAGATCAGTGCCAAAGGAGCTAAACACCAAGGAACTGAGGAATATCATTATATTGCACCACTTTTAAGTTGTGATATGAAGTGTCTCCGATAATGCAGTATAGAGAGTTAAAGGCATATGGGTTGGTAGTTGCACGATTGAATGTAGGAGTAAAGGAAATTTTTTTCAAGATTAATGGTGATTATCAATGATCGCTAGGTCAAGGTAGCAAGGATCACGATATTTAGGAAAGAGTATTCGGTCTACCTTGAGATAGGATAGGCCATCTATGTGCTCTGATGCATGTCTCAATGAATTAAGTGGATGAATGGGTTGATTACCAAAGAAAAAATTCAGGTAAATAGAGTTGGCTCATGGAGTCATATGGATTGGAAAAAAACTCTGAGACAAGGAAATGACGACAATGGTCAACAAAGAATCCATGCCGAAGTAAAACCAAGACTGTGCGAAACCATGAATAAGCACGAAGAGCCCCAACGATAGGAGAGTTGTACATAGAGAGTATTGTGCTTGGTTGGAGTGTGTAGGTAGATAGAGAAGTATTTCTCAGTATGGAGAAAACAATCAAGTGATGAGAGAGAGTCTTTTTCGTAGAGAAAGGACTAGAGATCCTATGTAGAGGTAAGAAACCTCAAGAGTTGTGCTGCTATGAGTAAGGCTGAAGTTGTCTGTTTTGTGTGAGAAAGGATGAAGGTCTTTGTGGAGAGAAAGAAGGTCGAAAGCTGAGTATGTGTCCTAGAGAGCCAAAAGCCAAGAGTTGAGTGTGTGCTGATAAAGAGAAGAGAACAAAGAGTTGAATGGAATGTGATGAGTGAATGTTGTTTAGTATATTAGTGTGTTGCTATAGAGTGAGCAATGTGAGTGGAGAGAGCACATCTGATATCAGGTAGAGTGGTTGCCAAACTACAGAGAACATTGAGTTTCTATTTGAGTGTGGGTTGAAGCCTACATATAGGAATTTGGTGCTTCCTTCTCCAGTGTGTGCTTGAGAAGGCTTGGGGGTTGGTTCCTCCTATAAGTTGGTTCTTTCATAAATCCAACAAGTTGCAAGTTAGTTCTTGCAACAAATATGTGAAGTTGATGCTTCACATGGTGTTTTTGGTATGTTGGACAAGTGTTTACAGAAAGAGGGAGTTGGTGCTTCCTGCTAGTGGGGGCTAGCAAACAATCAAAGGGAATTGGTGCTTCCTATGAGTGTGTGCTCACAAAACAGATTGATATAATAAAGTATGTGATATTATTTACATGAATAACCACAACAAGATTTGGTGGTTTTTTCCCAAAATGGTTTCCACATAAAACCTTGTGTCTCATGTGTATGATGCTCATCGTGTGTATGCTTATATGTTTATTTCCCATTGTTGCCATATTATGTGTTGCTAATGATTACATGGATGGTTTCCAAGTTTGAATAAGAAAATAAAATTGGCATAAAAAGTTTAAAATTAGCCTTTATACTGATTCACCCCCCTCTCAGTATTATCATTGTTTCCAACAATTGGTATCAAAGCCAAGTTCCTTCAGGAATATCTTAATCGCTAGAAGGTAGATCAAGGGGAAACAATGGCTAATCCAACTTGGCTAACAATAGAAGGAGTTCCATTTTTAAATGAAGCAGATGATGAGCTTGAATATGGAGTCTGGCAGGTTAGTATGGTGGACTATTTATTGGCCTTCGATGTTGATATGTGGTACTCCATAATGCACAGAGAAAAGAATGAGCAGAATGAAAAATCCAAGGAGATCTTCATGAAAGGGATGTTTAAGCGAGATGAGGATAAAGTAAGGAATTATGAGTTAGAAATGGAAGTGGTGGACAAACCACAATGTTTGCATGGTGGAGATAGCCATGGGGCTCAAGAGGAGGTTGAGGAGCCCTCCTACTTTAGCAATGGACCAAAACATGGAGGAGTTTCTGATGATCACTCTCTTGTTGATGATAAATAAGTCTTATAAGAGAGACCATGTTGCTTGGAAGGTATGCTATTGATTTATGATAAACGTAGAGAAATAGGTAATTCATTATCTATATGTTCATGTGAATCACTTGAACATAGAGAGATCCATGCATCTAGTAGTTTTAATGAAGATAGATCCTATTTAATAGAAATATAAAATAAGGGATCCTTTGAAGGAGAAGAGAGTATATCGCGTGGATAGAATAGGGGTATCAGTTCTAGTGATGAAGAACGAATAACCCTTAGACCTGTGGAAAACTCCATGGACACAGAGATGGGCTTATATATTTGTGATAACTGAGCTAACACCTCTTATAGTCATGAAAAGGAACTGAATGAAAGGTTCATTTTTAGAAAGAATTTGATCTCTGCTCTAAAGGAGATCAAGGACCTATGAGAGGAAAATCTGAAGCAAGAGGAGAAACTAAAAATTGTGAGATTGAGAATGAAAGGTTGAGCAAAACATTAGTTGATCCAAATTATCAACAAGAAGAGGCTAGCAAAGTGAATGGAATGTTAACCAATGACTTGGGTGAGAAGGAAGCTTATGGTGGGAGAAAACAAAATGAGGTAGTCTCATTGAGACATGACTTAGATAATTCAAAAAAAGAATTTTCTCAATATCAAAAGCCTAAGGCGAGCACAAAGGCCTTGGATGAGATTCTTGTTAAGAAAGGATCACCACTCGTCAAGGTGGGTCTGGGTTTCAAGGAAAAACCAAGCTCCAATATTGTGAAGGCTGAAGGGTAAACATTCCAGGTAAAGGGAGTCCAAGGTTCCAACAACAAAAAAGAAATAAAGGTTGTTGGATAGCATCAACAACATGGAAATCAACAACAACGAGAGAATTAGAGGAAGTAGAAAAAGGCTAAGAAGAAACAACAAGTAGTACAACATAAGAAGGCTAGGAAACTGGAAAGAATAGTGCATGACAACAATACAATTTGTCATGGAAGGCATATGAAGAGACATAAGAGGACCCTTCCTTCTCAAGGAAAAAGCCTTCAAAGAAAATGTAACCTCTATCATCAAAAGCCTTTCTACGAGTATTGTTTTTCTTACAATAATTTTGGGCATAAAGCCATAGACTATACATGGAATGCAAGGAAATAAGATGTGTTCGGTAGTGGTAACCTAAGAATGCACAAAAAGGCTAGGATAAGGCATGTTAGCTATTATAGGAATTTTGAAAAAAGTGTTGCAAAAAGAGTAAATTCTCTACCTCATCTTCGATAAGGAAGTACAAAGAGTTAAAGGTGCATTGGTTGGTAGCTGTGAGGTTGAATGGAGGAGAAAAGGAGTTGGTCTTATGATTAATGGTGATTGTCAAAGATCACTAGGGCAGGGCAGCAAGGACCATGATCTTTGGGAAACAGTGTTGGGTCTACTTTGAGGTAAGACAAGCCATCTCTGTTCTCTCATGCACATCTCAATGAGTTAAGTGGATGAATGGGTCAGTTACCAAAGAACAAATGCAGGTTGAAAGAGTTGATTCATGGAGTTATATGGATTAATAGAAAGTTTTGAGACAAGGCAATGAGGACAATGGTCCATAGAGAATCAACGCGTAAGTATAGCCAAGACTGTGAAAAACCATGAATAAGCATGGAGAGCCTCAATGGTAGGAGAGTTGTATGCAGAAAGGACTACACCTGGTTAGAGTGTGCAGGTGGACTAAAAATTAATTCTTAGCATGGAGAAAATAGTAAAGTGACCATTCTCATGGTTAATGCAGTGGTAGAGATGAAGTCATACGTAATAGCAGAATGGAAGATCCATGCCAAGGTACACTTTTGCATTATGAATCTAGGACAGGAGTAGCAACATCGATTGACATGCAACAAAGGAACAAAACCTAGGAGCTCACATGAAGAGGGGCCAGGGAAGCAACATAGTTTTGAGAGAGTTAATTATAAAATCATTGTTTGAGTGCACTATTGTGTAAGATTGAGAGAGAGCCTATTCCTGAGAGAAACTCTGAGAGTGCCTATGTAGAGGTAAGAGACCCCAAGAATGATGCTATTGTAAGATTGAGAGAGAGCCTATTCCTGAGAGAAACTCTGAGAGTGCCTATGTAGAGGTAAGAGACCCCAAGAATGATGCTATTGTGACTAAGGCCGACGTTTCTTATGCTTTGTGAGTAAGGCTAAACTTTCTTGTGTTGTGTGACAAATGTAGAAGGTGCATGTGTAGAGAAATAATCCCGAGAGCTGACTCTATGTTGTGGAGAGTAAGTGGCCAAGAGCTAAGTGCATGATGATGAAGAGAAGAGAACAAAGAGTTTCATGGACTGTGATGAGTGACTATTGTTGAGTAGGTTAGTGTGTTGTTGCAGAGTGAGTAGTGTGAGCAGAGAGAACAAAGATGATATAAGGCAGAGTGGCTTCCAAATTACATAGAACATTGAGTTCTTATTTGAGTGTAGGTTGGAGCCTACATACAAGAATTTGGTGCTTCCATCTCTAGTGGGTACTTAAGAAGGCCTGGGGGTTGGTGCCTTCTACAAATTGGTGCTTGCATAAATCCAAGGCTTTTCAGGTTGGTACTTGCAACAAATCCATGAAGTTGGTACTTCACATGGTGCTTCTGGTAAGCTAGATAGGTGTCTACAGAAAGATGGATTTTGTGCTTCCTTCTAGTGGGTGATAGAAATCAATCAAAGGTTGTTGGTTCATCCTATGAGTGGGTGCTAACAAAACGGATTTATGTAATAGATTAGGTGCTCTTATTTACTTCAGTAACAACCACAAGCTTGGTGGTTTTTTCCTGAAAGGGTTTCCATGTAAAACCTTGTGGTTCATGTGCATGATGCTCATGGTGTTTATGATTTTATGTTTATTTCATATTCCTCCCATATTATGTGTTGTTGCTGATTATATGGATGGTTTCCAAGTTTGAATAAGAAAATAAAATTGGCATAAAAAGTTTAAAACTAGCCTTAATATTGATTCACCTTCCCTCTCAATATTATCATTGTTTCCAAAAATTCTTTTTCCTTTTCATTGTAAAACCACTCATTTAAATACTTATCCTTAAAATGTTTTTGAAATTTTTCCCAAGTAACTTCAATTTCATCAATACCTCAAACTATTTTAATCTCCTCCCACCATAAGGTGTCATTTCTTTGTAGCTGGTACACTACCACCCTAGGCTTCAAATTATTATGATATTCATATATTTGAAAATATTGGTCCATATTGATCAACCATGCTTTCGCCGCCTCCATTTCTCCACCATAATTTGGGGGTTTGATTTTATTGAGCTCACCTTGTAACTCTATTTTTTGTCTTTTAGGTCCTATCCCACTGGAAACATTATCAGATCCTTCTTCATTGCCCACTCGACCTCTCTCGAACTTCGGATGATTTCTTACTATATGTGAAACTATTCTCTATTACCCTCATCTTGAATGTGATTTGGATTTCATTGGTTTTTCTTATCACAAGGAATTTTCATGATATTTTATTGTTCCAATCACCACATTTCATTGTCTACCCTTAAATTCATCATTATGTTCAAAGCTGTTGCACAGTTTCTAGCACCATGGCATTCATGTTAAAACCTTCTCTGCCTAGTTAAACCCACATATCTCGGTTACCTTCTCATATAGATGTTTCTTTTAATCTTCTCGAAGATCCTCCTCGTGGGTTAAACCCTCCTCCCCGTCTCATATTGGATCAACTTCATTTCTTTGCACACCATACATAAGTTTTGTTAATTCACATCAACCCTTCATATATTAGTGTAGCATACTGAGTTGCTTTGATACCACTCGTCACATCTATTTACTCATAACCATAAAACAATCAATTACACTTACCCTCCTTTTCTTAACATTTGCCTTATCCTTGTTGTAAAAACTCATCGAGAAGTATGCATGAAGGCTCTTAACTCATGGTTTAATTAACATCAATGGTAAGATTTATAAATTCGAAGGCCTTGATATTTGTTCATGCTTTCACATTTAATAATACGAAGATACATGATTTTTTTAATTTCTCAGGGATCTAATGTTGGCCCCTTACCATGCGAATTACTATCACTTGATAATTAAAAACATTAGGAGTTGGCATTCAATTTATTTAATTTGTAGTGAAGGCCAAACAACATGATACTTGCTCGCTGCCACAGGTTCTCCAAAATTATGTCCTGCCACCTCGTGTCTCCTCGATCATTGATTTTCGCCCACGCTCATTCGACAGTGGCTCATGTTTTACGTTGGTTATGGGTAACCAACCGGTTTTTCTCCCGCTCTGTTCGGTCATTTAAGGGATTTTCAGTTGTGTGTTATGGTTCAACAACTTCTGTGGGCGAATAGGGTTACACCATGTTGTGAGAGAACAATTCCATCCTCCCTTCACCACTACTGTGTTCTACCTCACCATCACTCAGTTATTTGGTTATGGTGGTCTTAGTTTCACATTATATTACTAATTACTCACAATTCTCATGTGTTTCCTTTAAGTTATCACTCTGTCTTCCATAGCTAATTGTTTGAGTGTGCTTTCTTCAGGTATATCACTGAGGTTCCATCTTCTCAGTGTTTCACTCATGAAGCAGGTGAGATGTTGAAACCCTGCCTTCTTTTGTTAAGTCAAGTGAGTTTGTAATTAAACTACTTTCGTAGTATAGTGCATCTATGTAATTTTCCCGAATGCATGTTTGTAAGATTAATTATCCAAGAATGCACATCGTTGGTTCCGGGTCGACTACCACCTTCTCACTCTCAGATTTTTGTTCTGGGTCGACTATGACATGTCGTTCTTTCCCTATCGAGGGTTATGTAGTGTATTATTTCTTGAACCAAACAAATACATTAAATTATGCTTATTTATTAGAGTATCTTTCTCGGGCGCCTAGTCTCCATCTTCGTTTTGGTTAGAATATTTTTCTGTTATCATAATTTTGTTGTTGTCTTGCACATAAGACTTGGGTTTTATGAGTGTGTGCTTGAATAGTAACTTATACCACAGTTATGATTATTTGTAGACGTTTGATAGTACTTTGTGTGCCTATCGACATTTATGTGGTTCTCAATGTAGTTTATTTTTGGTTTATATTAGGGCAACTGATTTTACATGATTTTTCCTTCCTGTTTCTAAGTTTACGTAGCTATTATTATTTTGTTGTTCTAGTTGGATATACAAGTCTCTTTTATCACATTTGTAATTGGGTTAGTGAATAGTTTGGCTGGCTATTCTTCACCCATTTAATTATTTATTTTTTTAGTCTTTCAACCCTGGCTACAACTTACCTAACCCTTTGAACCTAGAACCAGAACCACCTTTGAAGTTCCTCTAATAACTGAAAATGATTACTAATATTTACATTCACCTTGGGTGTCACAATAACTCTTACTTATATAATATTATTTATTATAA
>APFE030767597.1:0-21827 GCA_000404065.3 Pinus taeda | reverse complement strand
CCATGGACCGATGTTGCCCTTCCCAAAGTGGTAGTTCTCGGATAGATCTTTCTAACGAGCTATAATACACGTCAAACGAAGATCGTATGCCAAAGTTACGACCCCGGGAAATTGATGTACCAATTTACCCAAAACGGGGCCCACAATTTGGCGTTTCATCTTCTAAGGGTCGGTTTTGGAATGTGAAGGGTTTTCCATTGTTCTCCATAATAAATAGGCCTTCGAGCCTCATTGTAACACAAGTTCGGAACAGTTCAGAGACATGTAGCCGCACATCTCTTCTCAGAGATAAGCTACCATCGTCCTAGCTGGTTTATTTCCAATTCTGGTTGTAAGCATATTTCGGTATTTTCCATTAATGAAATGAAGTGTTATTTCCGCTGCATCTCTTTATTTATGGTTATCACATCTCTGTATTTATGGTTATCTCTGTAATCTATTGCGTTCCTATTTAAATCCGGAGTTAAATAGGCCTTCGAGCCTCATTGTAACACAAGTTCGGAACAGTTCAGAGACATGTAGCCGCACATCTCTTCTCAGAGATAAGCTACCATCGTCCTAGCTGGTTTTTCCAATTCTGGTTGTAAGCATATTTCGGTATTTTCCATTAATGAAATGAAGTGTTATTTTCGCTGCATCTCTTTATTTATGGTTCTCACATCTCTGTATTTATGGTTATCTCTGTAATCTATTGCGTTCCTATTTAAATCCGGATCAGGGGGCACGCCTGGTGCTGGTTGGGTAGAGCGCCACCTCAGGTCACCCTCAACCTGGTTATTCCCACAGAGCACAGAGGCCCAATTACGGAATTGCGGAGGGAGAATTGGGAAGAAGGAAGGTGGTGGACCGAGGTTGAAGGAGGGAAGGTGGCGGCTGTCGAAATTCCTGGACGAGGGGCGAACGAATTCACCATGGCTCAGCTCCGCCATAGATAACCATGCCGAAGAGGCAGGGGCTCAAGCAGAGGTCGCGGACGAGGGCAGGCTGACAGGGAGCATCACCATTGCTGCTGCCAATTCTGCCACCGTCGAGCCGGGGTTGCTCCTCTTCAGGCCGAGCACGTCGTGGAGGTCAGCGGGGCGAACATGGAGGGTCCAGCCCTTCCAGCATTCGGGTCTATTGTCTTTACCCTGGGGAGGCTGGGAGACTCTCAGGGGGTCAGCGCGCACATCTCTGTGCTCTTCACAAGAACCCCAGAAGCCGAAGGTGAAGGTTCTCCATCTGCAGGGGAAGCTCCTCCCCCAGACATTCCTGGTCAAGAGTTGCCACTGCCTCCTCCTGCAATCGAGGCCACTTCCTCAGGAAAGGCTGCCATGGAGGACCCTTCCTCATCCCAAGCAGCAAGGGCTCGCGACGCGGCCAAATGTGCTGCAATGTGGGAGGGCATTCCTGAAGGGCTCGGTTGGTGCGAAATCGTGGAGGAGAAGCCACCCGCGGACGCGCCACCAGCTCCAGCGCGCCCCTGACTCGGCGCTCCTCTCCCTTCTCAGGTCCTGCTTCTGCTTCATTTGATTTTTCATAGTATGGGTATCTACTCGCTCTGGTTTAATGTTATTTTGGGTCACAGTCCTTTTTGTAAAGTCTGTAGCGCGAGTGACTGTCTGCGTGTCGGCTCTTCGTTATGTCAGTTCTTGGCTAGGTCGGTTAGTGGTCTTATCAGTAGAGACAAAGAAGAATGCCCCTGCGCGGGCGGGTTAAGTTTTGCGTCTAAGGCCTGTAATTTTGTTGTTCCGGGTTCACTCCAATGAACCTGCAGGTCGTCCTGAAGTTTTAAGGTCACTTGGATCCCCTGCGTGGGAGTTTTTTGAACAATTATGTCTGAACCATGGCTTCTTAGCTGGCCATGGAATCCACGGTATTTCCACCTAAAATGCATGTAATTTCTACTATGTACATATAATAGAATCTTAGTCTTTTTACCAAGAAAAAAAAAAAAAAAACAACGTTAGACCAGATACCCAAAGGGGAATATTATATATATATATATATATATATATTATATATATATTATATATATATATATATAAATATTACTAGTTTAGATCCATTTTAAATTCCAACTATCGAGAGGCATTTTTTATTTTATTTTATAAACTTTTTTAAATTAAATTCGAAAGCAAAAATGTATGAATGAAATGTTTTAATGTCGCATAAACATTTTGACTTGGTAAAATTACATAACACAAAAAATTATATATAATTAAAAAATATATTTATAATTATAATTATAATTAATGATGATTAATAATAAAAACATTCTTGATCCATCTTAATTCTGAACCTACCAAAAATAAAGAGAATTGATCTAAGCTAATATAAATTTAGATCCCTAATTTAATAACCAGTGTTATAGAAATAGTCATTATTGGTACACAATCCTAATAATAAGGTGGACCAAATAATTTTTCCAATCAACATGGAAACCCAACCCACTTGAAACTAATTTCAATTTAACTTACGAATAAATAAATATTTAATCTCACCGTAAGTACCTAAATAAATGAATATGGAAGAGTAATAAAAAAAAATCAAAATTTCAAATTTCAAATTTCAGCTTGATCATCGGCGTAAAAGTTGTGCGTCGATCGGTATTTAATCGTGTTTTCTCTTTGTTTATGTCATATCTTAACGAAGAGTTCGAAGGTTGAAGGATTGTTCTCGCATCGTTCTTTCTGATATTCTGTGACGGACCCGGGCAATTTCGAACAAGTTACAGAAGAAATATGGCCGCAGGTTCATCTTCTTCCGACCATCCTTCGAATTCTACCGGTCAAAAGTTTGTTTTCGATTTGTCAGACGACGAAAAATCGAAATACATGAAACTCATTGGAGCAGGAGTTGAGAGTATTCCTGAGTCGAAACAATCTTGTTTAATGGAGGAGCCTAGTTCCCCAGTGGAGAAGGGCAAGGCGAGCATGACTGCAGTCGGTGATTCTGATGAAGCACCTGCTCAAAGTGTTGTGCTTCCAATGTCGAATATAGATCCAGAGATCTCTTATGTCAGGAACTGGTTTAGTAATTTCGAAAAGGAGAAGGGCAAGGCGATAGTTGGTGGATCAGACATTTTATGTCAAACAGTTGGTCGTGGAAAAAATGTGGGTAATATAGAAGACATCAGGAATCTCATTGCCAAAGTCAAAGAAGGACTCTCTAATATGCGAGTCACCCAAGATTGCCAAGATTGCCAAAGTAGAAATAGGGATCATCGAACAAGGATGCTGGATTCCATAGAATATGTCAGGAACTTATTTAGTAAGTTCGAAAAGGAGAAGGGCAAGGCGATAGCTGGTGGATCGGGCAATTTAGGTCAAATAATTGGTCTTGGGAAATTTTTGAGTAATATAGAAGACATCAGGAATCTCATTGCCGAAAGCAAAGAATATAAAAAAGTAAAAATGTCTCGCATCAGGGAATTGTATAATAAGTTGCAAGAAGAGAAGTTGATGTCAATACCTTCACGAGCACTTGATTCAGATAAAATAACTAGTGTAGAAGTTGTCACTGAAATGTCAGGCATCGAAAATGTGACTGCTGATAATAAGTTGCAAGAAGAGAAGTTCATGTCAATGCCTTCAGGATCATGTGATTCAGATAAAATAACTGGGGTAGAAGTTGTCACTCAAATGTCAGGAATCGAAAATGCGACTGCTGAAATGCATGCAGAAATTTCTCCTCAATCTCCAGACACTGTACCTCCACCGCAAGTGTCTAAACTGGGTGATCAGCTTTTAAACATGCATTTAGATGATGATGACGATGACGATGACGATGACGATGACGATGATGACGATGACGATGACGATGATGACGATGACGATGACGATGACGATGACGATGACGATGACGATGACGATGACGATGACGATGACGCTGACGATGACGATGACGATGACGATGACGATGACGATGACGATGACGCTGACGATGATGATGAGTGAGATGATGATGACGATGATGATGACGATGATGATGACGATGATGATGAAGAATCAGAGGACAACTGAGCAAGTACTTTTTCAAGTAAGTAAATCAATTCATTGTAGATTGTAAATCATAATAAATATTAAACATTATGTCACTAATTTAACAGCCCTTTTATATAATTATGTCTTTATTAGTATCAAAGTTCGATTGTTTCACTTGTATAATTTTGAAAAGAAATTGTTGCCATGGAATAATAGGTTTGGCATTATATTTATGTCATATCCCATTTCATTTTTGCAGGGGCATATTCTGTTTCGTTTTGCGTTATATTCATGTTAGATCAAATTTAAGGATTGGAAACCTGGCGAGAAACCTGCGAAAAGTGAAGTTTTTTTTAAGAGAAAATGATTTTTATATTTTAGAAGTAGAGGAGGTCAATGGGGAAATTGACATAATCCAGTTGACATTATTTGAGATTATATTTAACGTTTTATTTTAATCTGCAAGATTTAAATAGTATATGTCTTGAAAATTATATTTAATATTTTGAGAAAATGTTTTGTTTTTTAATGATGTTTTAATTTTTCTTAAATATATTGTTTTTGATAATAGTGTTATTGTTATGATATTGATGATGACATTGTTTATGATATGTATGAGAACGTTGTGGTTATGATAGTGATTTTATTCAATATATTGATGTTAGATTATATTAAACTAAATAAAAAGGGAAAGTGTGTCCATTAACTCTCTATCAACAAATATTTTGTCAAACCAATCAATGTAGAGCTAATTATAGCTCCCTCTATCTATCTAGGAAAGTGAACTTCTTTATCAAATCCAACATGACTAGCACAATATTTAGTGACTTGATACCTTTTATTTCTTATGGTGTAGAGAAATCTCCCACATATTCTTGTAATCATTTACTAGTGTTGTCCACTCCATGTGCTCTTGAATTGAGTTTAAACCAAACAATTGCACATACATCATATTATCACAATTGTTATCTTTCCTTGAGGTTCTTCACAATTCCCTTTCAGTTTATCATTGTTATCTTTTCTTACATTCTTTAGTAGACCATATTAGATCTTGATTAATACCATGCTCATTTATCATGACATGTGGAAGAGTTCTATATTATCAAATTCTGGCCAAGATATACCAAGCTCATGCTTCCAAGAATGTTTATGCTACCATCCCTTCCTACAATATTTCTTAAAAAATCAATCTACTTTCTAATGAACAACTGTTCTTTAAAGATATGCATGCATATTCCTTTCATATAGTCATCTAGTTGACTTCCTTTTAAATGCTTTTATTCTTTCCTTGAAGTTGAGACTCCTTTCTCAAGGTGAGAAATGCTTTAATTATATATTCTTGCTACAACTTGACTATCCTCATACTTGCAAGCTAATTTCATAATATTCTAGTAGAATATGGTTTTTTCATGTTACTATGAATCTAAATAACCTTGTTATAATAATGGTTTGGTTAATATCAAGGATCATTGTCATTCTCACTTTTAGAATATTTTTTCCATAACAATATGATGTCAAAATGTAAGTGTATAAACAATTAAGTGCTAGATGGTCCAAATCCTTCTATCTTTTCCTTGCTAACATGAAACTCATTGTGCAAACTCTAATCCTTCCAAAGTTATATGCCTCTTTCCATGATGCCATATGCCTCTTTCCTGGATTGATTGATTATTATAGATTGTTATGGTCTTCATTTTTTGACATATTTTTAAGTTCTCCACTTTATTCATCTATACTAGATCTACTCCTTTCACTCCTCTTATCATTCTTCTTATTTTGAGGATCCTTGGGAAAATATCTTTTAAAATCTACATATTCATTGCAACCAAAGCATTATATTTTAAACATATCTTACCTTCAACATGGTTGATTGTTGTTGTTATTGATATTTGTTTAATGAGGTTCAAAACTTCCAAACTATCCCTTCTTTTATTTAGAAACAAAATAGTGAGACATTTCATTAGGTTTGGTTTCATCTTTGGCTTTTAATCTTACCTTTTATACAAAACAAAAAGACCACAACTCATCAAAATTTGGGGTGTCCTGTCTTGTATGAGCTCCAAATATATTCTCTTCTTCCATTCTTGAAAGTTCATTAACCCCATCGCCCTTATTTCCTTCCTTACAAACTGAAGTCATTTGTTTTGAATATTGATACATAGAGAATATTGTAGTACTTGTCAAAAGAGTGACTTATTTGATGATGTTTTCTTTAGGTATTTAGTTGCTCCAATATTTTCTAACAGACTTCAAATATGTCCTAGAATGATGACTTCTAGGACGACTAGTACAATAATATATTTAAGTTTCTTCAAACATGAATAATGATGTTTTAAGAGAGTAGATGATGTTTAGGTTTTAACCCCATATAGAAATTACTTGCATACGAATTCTAAAACATAGAAAATAAACAATACGAGAGCATAACACATAAAACACATACAAATTTTCCATTGGATCCCAAAATTGGACTACCAGCTTGATTTGTTTTCATTATGTTCCTTTCAATTTCATAATACATATTTATACATGCCGAAGCATCCAATACCATGGACCAAAAACCATCGCATCCAATACCATGGACCGAAAACTATTGCGTCCAAAAATATGTGCGAAAATCAAACCATAGGTGGGTCGGCCCATCCTCACATAGAGTCCAAAACCAAAATTTTCTGAGGTGTCTCAAGCCCCATGTGAACCCCCCCGGCTACACAATCGATGCGACGAAGGGGCGCTCCACTCTCCCTCTAAAACCCACTCATTTTTCCAGCCTTGAAATGCCCATTGTCTCTCTACACCTACAGAACTTAGAGCTCACAGATTTTGTCAATGCATCTGTAGTATTTTTAAAAGTGTCCACCTTTACGAGCAACACCTTTTTCTCTTCTATCATGTCCCTCACAAAGTGATACTGAACATCAATGTTCTTTGTCTTTGAATGATATGTGGGTTTCTTTGCCAAGAAAATTGCACTTTGGCTCTCATAGCCTATCCTTATAGCTCCCTGTACTAACCCCATACTTGAACACATTCTGTGGAACCAAAATGCTTCATTGCTTGTATGAGTGGCTGCCATGTATTCTGCCTCTGTAATTGTTAGTGCCATTGCATATTGTTTCTTACTCATCTAACTGACTGCACCTCCAAATAGGTTAAACACATAGCCACTTGTAGATTTTCTCTGATCCAAATCTCCAGCCCATTCTGCATCAACAAAGCCATGAATATCAAACATTCTATCCAATCCTAATCTTCCATGGTAGCATAAACCATAATCACTAGTGCCTCGCAAATACCTAAAAACTCGCTTGCTATTGTCTAATGCTCCTTCCATGGTTTTGACATAAACCTGCTCAATACTCCCACTGCATTTGCAATGTCTGGTCTAGTACAGACCATTGCATACTTCAGGCTATCGACTGCACTTGCATATGGAACATGGGAAATGTCCTCTTCCTCTTCTTGTGTCTTGGGACACTGTTGAGCAGATATCCTCACACCTACAGGAATAGGAACCTTCACCGGTTCACTGTTCTACATATTAAATCTCTGTAGTATTGTCTCGACATACTTCCTCTAGTTTAACCAGAGCTTCCTCTCTGCTCGATCTCTTTTAATTTCCATGCCCAAAATATAGTTTGCGGCACCAAATTCTTTCACGTTGAATTTGGAGGAAAATTGGATCTTCAAATCGTGGATAATTTCTTTGTCATTTCACCACCAATATACAATCCACATACAAGACCAAGTAAATAACATGGGCACCAATTAATTTAAAATATACACATTGATCTGCTTTGCTTCTGGTGAAGCCAAGTCCTCGTATAAATGTATCAAATTTATGGTACCACATCCTTGGTGACTGTTTTAACCCATACAAAGACTTCTTTAACTTGCATATTGGTTCTTTCTTCCCCTTCATCGCAAAGCATTCACATTGCTTCATGTATATTTCCTCTTCCAGATCCTCGTGAAGAAATGTTTCCTTCACATCCATTTGTTCTACCTCAAATCAAAAGCAGTAGCAACGCATAAAAGTAATCTAATAGAAGTTACCTTGGCAACAGGAGAAAAAATATCACTAAAATCAACTCCCGACACGTGGCAATAACCTTTTGCTACTAATCGAGCTTTGTATTTCTCCACCTTTCCTTATGCATTTGTCTTCTTCTTGAACACCCATTTGCTAGAAATGCGTTTCCTTCCAGCCGGCAACTCCACCAGATCGCAAGCCTCATTTTTGTGCAAAGATGCCATTTCATCAACCATGGCCTCTTTCCTGATTTTTCCATCCTCTGAATCTACTGCCTCCTTCGTAGTTCTGTGATAATCGTCAGTAATAAATAAAGAAAAAATTGAATAAAATGTAGATGGACTATACCTTTCTAGTTGCCTTCTTTGTCGAACTAATCTTCTCACACTTGGAGTTTGTGGCTCTTCATATTTTAATTCCTCCTCTGTTGTAGAGTCTGATTCTTCCTCCTTAAGCTCAAACTCTATCTTCTCAGGTTCCTTTGGTTGGACTTCATAATTAATAACATCTTTTGCCTCTCTGAACAACACATCTCGGTTGTGCGGGAACTTCCTTGTGACTAGGTTCCAAAGCTTATAACCTTTTAAACCATCCTTATACCCAACAAAGATGCACTTTTCAGATTTACTATCCAACTTTGTTCATTTCTCCTTTGGAACATGTACATTTGCATCACATCCAAATACCCTGAGATGTGAAAGAGAGGGTTTCTTACCATTCCATACCTCTTTTGGAGTCTTATCCTCCAACGCTGATGAAGGTGACCTGTTGATGAGGTAACATATAGTATCCACCACCTTTGCCCAGAATTCTGATCCTAACCTGGCGCCACTGAGCATGCTTCTTTCCCTTTCCATCAAGGTCTTTTTCATTCTTTCTGCAACTCCATTTTGCTGAGGTATATATGGAGTAGTCTTCTGTGATGCTATACCACACTTCATATAGAATTCTTCAAATTCCTTGTTGCAAAAATCTCCACCATTATTTGTCCTCAACACCTTTATCTTCTTCTGTGTTTGATTTTAGACAAGATCCTTAAATTTTTTAAACTTGTAAAAGGCTTCAGATTTCTTCTTTAGGAAATATATCCATGTATTCCTTGAGAAGTCATTTATAAATGATACATACTACATAGACTTCCCTAGTGATGGAACGTTCATTTCTATTACTCCTTCCTCTATAAATTCATTTTATTTGTATGTAAATTCCTTTTACCCTTGTAGAATACCTAGATGGCTTTGCAAAACAATGGGTTGATTTGTATGGTTGGAAGAGTATTCTCACTTTACTATTTTACTTTCACCTACAACATTATGTTACACATGTAAATTCATTTCACCTTGCCTATAAATTGATTTCACCTTAATCTTCTATCCTGAAATGCATTTACATGAATGAAATTTTTGCTTTCCTATACAAGAATTTCATGTGAAATTTTCACTTTTATTTTCTCTGATAAATTCATGTCATCTGTTAATTTTGTTAATTTTGTTTCATGTGTCCCTATAAAACCATTTTACCTTTGAACCTCATTCCGCAACCTTAATCTCATATTGCCTGTAGTTATATGATTTTACCTCAAGTATGGTTTCACTTGCAGCTCTGAAATATTACAACATTTTCTTATCTCTGTATTTCACTTTTAATCCACTCTATATTCCCATAACATCTATAAGATTGAAAACCAAAGTAGTTAATCATTTATCTGACTGATTTAAATTGGTAGGTGGTATTATTTTAGATATAATGTGGCGTTGCCACACAGCAGAAAGGCGAGTTGGGAAAATAGCTAATCCCACGTGATTTTGGGATGTAATGTGTTGGATGAGTTGAGTGTGTGATATGGAATTTTAACCGTTCGTTCATTTTTAGGAACCGCTGGGAAAATAGCTAATCCCATGTGATTTTGGGATGTAATGTGTTGGATGAGTTGAGCGTGTGATATGGAATTTTAACTGTTCGTTCATTTTTAGGAACTTCAAGGCAAGTAAAATTGAAGGGGTTTAATTCATCGTGCGGGGTGGGCCAATGGTTGACTTTGCAGGGGGAAGAGGTAGTATAGGCTTCAGGGGATAAATCATTATATAGTCCAAATAGGGATTACATATATATATATATATATATTATTTTCTGGGATTTATCCCACATTCACAAGTGAACATTTTTCATGATTCTTTATAAAAGCTCATAGTCACATTCTCTTTTGAGAGAATAAGTATAAGGCTACCTACTTGTTTTTGGTGTTAGGTGTGCTAGGATTAGGTACAGTGAATGCAGGTTGCATGGAGATGGAGCAGAAACTAAGATTTTGGGATTATTTTTTATGCTTTGGGCTTATTTTTTATGCAAATTTCAAGAAAATGGAAGGCTTTAAAACTAGAAGCTCTACAATATATAATTTTTTTGTCATGCAAACCTATTCTTAATGATTTGAAAAAAGGTAATCCACTTATGCTTGGGTAATATTTAGAAGAATTAACAAGGAAAATGGGTGATAAAGTAGGAAGCTTGGTAAAGGATGATGAAACATGAAGAGGAAGCTTGGCGAGTGAGCAAGTTGAAAGCTTCATCATGAGAGCAAAAAATAATATCGAAATCATTAGATTTCCTGTAATTATAGGACCCTAACTTTGGCTTGAGCTTGGTGTTGGAAGTCTCCTTGGAGTTGCCAAGAACCAAAGATCTCTTAGTTTATAGATCAATTCCTTCTCCATTAGGTTGTTCCCAATGCTGCAACTTGTTCTACAAATTCTGAAACTAAAATCAAAACCACTCTACATACTGAACATTGAACTACACAACTAACTAAAAGTTGAGAAGAATACTGAATTTGAAACTAGAAAAAGGTTGAGAGTCCTGAGCGTATTTCACCTTGCTACATACCCTATATTATTGAAAATCACACGAACTCAAATAATAAAGAAATGCCAATGAAGTGAGTCAAACAGCTACAGAAACAAATGGACTACTTGACTGCTTCTTAGTAAACTCAAAAGTATAATTTGAACATGTGTCTGCATAATTAAAGATATGATATATAATGGAAACTCCTGATGTGTTCGGTCTTTATAGAGAAAATATGTTTGAAAACTTGAGCTAAAAACAACCTCCATGTAATCTACTATAGGATGAACAAAAGAATAATGTATGATATTTCCTTCTAGGCTTTCAATGACTAATAGATTAGAAGTATCATCAATATTAAACCCTCGAACTATTTCTTTAGTCTTCTACTTGAAAGCATAATCATCCTTAATCTGCAAATCAAAAGGTAGTATAATTTCCTCTTGCCTTAGAGAAGGGATATTTTGCAAGAATTCTTTAGGATCTTGGAATCTCTATGATTGAATTTGAAAATGCAAACGTTTAATGCCATTTTCATATTTCTCAACAACTAACTCAAGAACTCATATTTTAACTTTAGGATAAAATTTTCTTGATTTGAAAAGGAAACGCAACTCTGAATTCATTTAAAATTTCATGAAATGAATGGTTTTCCACAAACCCTATCATCCTGTATCACAATTAATGATTTGGAATATCGATTCTTTGGTTATGGAATTGCTTTGAACTCTGAATTCATTTAAAATTTCATGAAATGAATGGTTTTCCACAAACCCTATCATCCTGTATCACAATTAATGATTTGGAATATCGATTCTTTGGTTATGGAATTGCTTTGAACTTTGAAGCTCTAGATATTGAACAATGCATTCACCCGGTGAAAGGTAAAACCTTCTGGTGTCTAATCGTTGTTCACCATCAAAAATCAAATCTGAAATTTGATGCACTTTTCTAAGGAAGATAAAACTTCCTATCCCCAGTATGGTGCCACTATGTGAGCACCAATAATTTGAATGTTGTAGGACAAATCACAAGAATGTAACATCAAACCAACTTCAGGATGGGAATCTAGCCCTTCCAATCCCAAAGAGGACTCTCTCTGTAAAATTTATCTTTGTTTCTAGAAAATCATAGACTACTTGTGCTTGTACTTGGGTTTTGGAAGAGTGATTGTATTCAATTTAATTAGCATCTATTGGGCAATGTATTCAAAAGGTAAACTAGATGGTTGCATCAATTTTTCACAGAGTAAACTGAGTGCAAGTTAGGAATATTTACTGGATATTTCAGAATAATAAGTGCATGATGGCAGAACAATGAAAACGTTTAGCAAAGCTATTCATCACATTTCTGTTTTGCAATTTGGAATTTAGATGAATACAACAAAGAGATGACAGTGAAACACTTTAATATAAGGAATAGATCACCAGTATTTTAGTCATAAGAATCCTATGAATCGCCTGCTTAGTATTGATGCTACAATGCTTTAAAAAAATTACAATGCTCCAAGAGATCACTAGTATTTCTGATCTCAAACAATGCACCTCTAATACTTCAAAAGCATAAGCATTTATACAAAATTTACAAATTGTTTACAATAAATGTTCTCTCTAAGAGACCAGACATTTTTAGACTACATATGGACTAAAAAGCTCTAACTAGTACATATTAATAGCTCTAGTGGAATGTGATGTGTAAATGTTGGTGTTGTGGAAGTGGGAGCAGGTAGGATGAGGACCCAAAGTTGAGGTTGTACTGGAAAATTAACTAGTAGATGCAGACATATCTATGTTTTTTTAGTGATTCACTCAACTGATTTGATCCTTTGACTTCAAAATATGGGACTTCCCTCATTCATGGCTGATCTTGTGACTGCCCCGTTGTGTAATCATCCATTAGTGTCACAAAATATTTTGGAAAATATATAATAATATATATATTTGAATAATATTTCTAAAATATTTTAAATGAAATTTATAAATAAATACCCGTGGATTTGTTTTCTCTTTCCAAGGAATTGGCCCACCAAAACCATGTGTACTTTTTTTTCTATTACTCCCTCCTCTATAAATTCATTTTATCTATATGTAAATTCCTTTTACCCTTGTATAATATCTGGATGGTTTTGCAAAACCATGGGTTGATTTGTATGGTTGGAAGAGTATTCTCACTTGTCTCTTTTACTTTCACCTGCAACATGATTTTACACATGTAAATTGATTTCACCATGTCTGTAAATTGATTTCACCTTAATCTTCTATCATGAAATACATTTACATGAATGTTATATTTGATCTCTTGTACATTAATTTCATGTGAAATATTTTCTTTTATTTTCTCTGATAAATTCATGGCATCCGAGAATTTTATTTCATGTGTTGTTGTAAAACCATTTTACCTTTAAATCTCATTTCACTACCTTAGTCATTTTATTTCATGTGTAGTTGTAAAACCATTTTACCTTTGAATCTCATTTCACTACCTTAGTCTCATATTTCCGGTAGATATATAATTTTACCTTAAGTATGGTTTGATCAGTAGCTCTGAAATATTACCGCATTCTCATATCTTTGTACTTCACTTGAAATTAATCCACTCTATATTCCCATAACATTTATAAGATTCAAAACCAAAACATTTAATGGCTTATCGCACCACTTTAAAGTTGTAGGTCGTATTATTTTAGAGGTAGGTCGTATTATTTTAGAGGACGCGATATAACATGGGGTTGCCACGTGGAAAGAAGGTGGGCCTGTAAAATTGCTAATTCTCCCTGATTTTGCAATGTTAAGTGTTGGATGAGTTGACCATACGATATGGAATTCTTTACGAACCTCGAGAAATAAAATTGAAGGGGGTTTAACTTTTAGTGTGGGGTGGGCATTGGTTGACTTTGCACGGAAAGAGGTAATATAGGCTTGCTGGGAGAAATTAATATAAAGTCCAAGACTTTATATTAATAGGGTTTTGTGAAGTAAGGGGTAAAAATAGGGATTGTCTCTCTCTCTCTCTCTCTCTCTATATATATATATATATATATATTATGGGATTTATCTCACATTCACAAGGGAACATTTTTTTATGATGGTTTATATAAGTCCATAGTAACATTTTGTTTCGATAAAATAAGCCTAGGATACCCACTTTTTCTTGGAGTTAGGTGTGCTAGGATTAGTTATTGTGAATGCATGTCGCATGGAGATGGAGCAGGAACTAAGCTTTCTAGCTTATTTTTTATAAAAATTTCAATAAAATCCAAGGCTTTAAAACCAGAAGCTCTACAATATATAACGTTTTTACCACACAAACCTATACTTAATTATTTGAAAGTAGGTATTCGGCTTATGCTGGGGTAATATTAAGATGAATTAACAATGAAAGTGGGTGATAAAGTAGGAAGTTGAGTAAAGGATGATGAAACATGGAGATGAAGTGGGGAAGTTAGCAAGCCAAAAGCTTCATCATGAGAGCAACAAATAATATCTGAGTCATCAGATTTCCTATAATTATAGGACCCTAACATCGGATCCAACTTGGGGAAGGCAATCTCCTTGGAGGTGCCAAGAACCACAGATCTCTAACTTTATATATCAGTGCCTTCTCCATACGTTGTTCCCAAATCTGCAACTTGTTCTGCCAATTCTAAAACTGAAATCAAAACCACTCTACATACTGAACATTGAACTACACACTCAACTAAAAGTTGGGAAGAAAACTAAATTTGGAACTAGAAAAAATTCTCAGAGTCCTGAGCTTATTTTCACCCTACTACCTATCCTATATTGCTGAAAATTAGGATGAATTAAATAATACAAAAATGACAATGAAGCCAGTAAAGCAGCTGCAAATACAAATCGACTGCTTGACTGATTATCTGTAAACTCAGAAGTATAATTTGATCATGTGTCCCCATAATCGAAGCTGTGATATATAATGACAACTACTGATGTATTTGGTCCTTAGAGAAAACATGTTTGAAAACTTGAGGTGAAAAGTACCTCCATGTAATTTGCTATAGGATCAACAAAAGCATAATGTATTATATTTTCTTCTACACCCTTAGTGACTAATTGATCAGTTGTGTCCTCAATATTAAACCCTAAAACTACTTCAAGTTTCTACTTGAAAGCATAATCATCTTCAATCAGCAAATCAAAAGGTAGTATAATTTCCTCTTTCTTTGGACAAGGAATATTTTCCAAGAATTCTTTAGGATCTCGGAAATTATATGATTGAATTTGAGAATGCAAAAGTTTAATGCCATTTTCATATTTCTCGGCAACTAACTCAAGAACACATATTTTAACTTCAGGAGAAAATTTTCTTTATTTGAAAAATAAACATAGCTCTTAAAAAATCTTCATGAAGCTGAAATTCTGATAACCCATCCCTGAATTCATTTAAAATTTCATTCAATGAAATGTTTGCCACAAACCTTGTCATCCTATGCCACCATTAATGATTTGGAATATGGATGCTTTTGTTATGGAATCGCTTTGAACTTTCAAGCTCTCGATCTCGAATAATGGAGTTTCCAGGTGAAAGGTAAAACCTTCTGGTGTCTAATAGTTGTTCACCATCAACAATCAGATATGAGCTTTGATGCACTTTTATGAGGAAGATAAAACGTTCTATCCCAATTATGGTCGCTATTATGTTAGTACCCTATAATTTGAAGGTTATTGGACAAATCAAAAGAATATAAAATTAAAGCAACTTCACGATGGGAATCTAGGCCTTCCAATCCCAGAGAGGGCTCTCTGTGTAAAATTTAACTTTGCTGCTTGAAAATATTAGAATAGTTATTGTTGTACATGGGTTTTGGAAGAGTGATTGTATTCAATTTAATTAGCATCTATTGGACAATGGAGTCAAAATGTAACTAGATGGTTGCATCAATTTTTAGAAGAGTAAACATAGGTCAAGTTAGGAATATTAACTCGATATTTCAGAATAATAACTGAATGGTGGAAAAAAATGAAAACCTTTAGCATAACTAAAGAGAAATTAAGAATTCTTTAGTGTGGCATTGAGTCAATCAAGCAGAACTAAAGAGAAGTCAAGAATTCCTTAGTGAGGCCTTCAGTAGAAAACATATAATTGCAAAAGCAACTAGAATAATGTACTCAAAAGTAAATCCTATTGATCAAATTTCTTTTTTGCAATTTGGAATTTAGGTGATTACTGTGAAGAGATGACAGTGAAACACTTTAACATAAGAAAAACATCACCAGTATTTAAGCCAAAAGAATCCTATGAATGGTCTCCTTAATGTTGGTGCTCCAGCGCTTTAAAAAAACTTAGAATTCTCCAATGGATCACTAATGTTTCTGATCTCAAATAATCCAATAAATGTTGTCTCTAACAAACAAGACATTTTTATACTGTAGATGAACTAAAAACCTCTAACTAGTACAAATTAATAGTTCTTGTGGAATGTGTTGTGCAAATGTTGTTGTTGTGGAAGTGGGAGCAGGTAGGATGTGCACGCAAATTTATGGTTGTGCTGGCAGATGATCTAGTAGATGCAGATGCATCTCTCTTTCTCTTATTAATTCACTCAACTGCTTGCTGATCCTCTCACTTGAGAATTCGAGACTTCCCTCATTGATGGGTGATCTTGTGACTGCCCTGCTTTTTTATCATCCATTAGTGTAACAAAATATTTTGGAAAGTATGTAATAATATATATATTTTAATAATATTTCCAAAACATTTTAAATGAAATTTATAATTAAATTTCTACAAAACCATGCGTTTTCTCCAATCTGTGGTTTTGTTTTCTCTTCCCATGAATTCACAAAACCAAAACCATGTGTAGTTTTGTTTCCATTACTGATCCAAATTGGACCCATGAAGAATAATCAAGGCACCATGACTATATCAAAATAGGACAAACATCGAATTCAAGAGCACAGAGTGATTAGAAAACCTTTGAACAGTGGCAGTTGGCAAGCAGTGTGGAGCAACGAGGACCTCGGTCAAAGCCCGCTGACTCGGGCCCATGGAGATCCGTAGGAGGTGAAGCTAGCACCTAGGAATCCCAGATCGGGAAAAGGAGGCAGTTTTTGATGCGTGATTAAATCCCTCGGGAAGGAGAGGCCTCGAGCGCTCAGTCGCATGGAAGCCGAGAAAACCGTGGAGAAAAAAGCTAAACGCTGAAAGCAAGACCCACGCTCCAAAACTGATGGTATTTATCGAAGGAACCCTTGGGTGGTAAGTGGATTTTGAGAAAAACGAGTGATTCCACTAAACGCCCAATGCATGGCAAGCGGAGGAGAGAGAAAACTGCCGCTCATCGTGTGTTAATGCTCAAGCATGTTAATCGCATGAAATGGGTGAATGGCATCGGATTTGGGGCCTCTAGATCTAATAATTGAGAATTCACCTGATGAAAGAACTAAGTTTGATAGGGGATTACGCCACGATCTACAAGGATTTGAAGTCCAATTTGACTACTGAGATGGCAAATGACTCATTCCATGACGTAACTGAAAAACCGAACCGACGAGGCAAAGCTGGTGCAGTTTGCGAGAGGACAAGTGGCCACTTCTTGTGAGCCAATGACCATGACGCCAACATATCGAACTCCAAGTGAGCATTAGCAGGTGATTCGACGAGGGTATAAGAGGAAACGATCAGTCATGAGAACGACTGGCTTTAAAGCCATGAACATAGAATAAAAGACATAGAGAGAGGACACCAAGAGGAAGAACAGGAGAAAGAAGAAAACAAAGATAGAGGACAAAGAGACAGTGAAGAAAAGAGTAGAAATACAAATAGCTGAGATAAACTACATCACAAGGCAGCATCGAGCCATCCTTGAGAGGATTTGTCAGGAACTGAGCACCACATTGGGCACCTCCCATTAAAGACCAGAGAGTTCAAGAGCTGCTAAGGAAAATTGTTTGTGCACTATAGTGGCTTGAGGAATCCAAGAACCACCCTGCAAAGCAAATCTATTTGAGGAGACTCAAATTGAGCTCCTCATTGTAATTCCCTGTTTTAAAGACACAATAAAGAAGGACACCACTGAAAGCTGGACCAGAGATGTAGCCCGGAGGATAGGTTGAACTCTTTATTAATTGTTGTGTTCTTATATTTGCTTACTATATTTCTCTGTTGTTTTCCATATTTCCAGTGTCTTTGTATTTTGCAATCTTATCGATCCGTTGCCTAAAATAACATAGACACACACCAACACATGAGTCTATAATACCTTCATTCAATAATTCTTTAACTGAGGTCAATTAGGAGTGATTTTCAGATCATGTGGTATCAGAGCTTTACGCTATTAAGGTTAGACAAGATTTTGTTGGTTTAGCCATTGAATGCTCACTAGATCAAAGCACAAATTAGGAGAAGGAGAGTTGGTCAAAACTAATCCTAAAATTGGGAGAGTCTATCCTCGGAAGACAATGTCAGAGGAAGGTTCGATGGGGCTAGACTCTCAATTCATACAAAATTTCCTAGCCATAAAGTCCATGGTAGAAGAAATGTATAGGGAGTTTAGAAAACACAAGAATAAAGATTCGTCAGGCTCTAAACAAGACAAAGAAGAAGATGAGTCTCACTTCCATGACCACTCTAAAGGAAAAAGGAAAGAGGTAAGCTTCCTCACACCTCCTAATAGCCCTGTGCATAACAAGAAAGCATCTTTAATCAAGCTATATGTTAAATTTGATTTGCCTATATATGATGGAGTGCTAAATGTAGAAAAGTTGGACAATTGAATTAGATAAATTGATGTTTATTGCAGAGTATAGAACATCAATTCTGATAAGAGAAAGATTTAGCTGGCAAGCATATGCCTAAGAGGCACTGCCTTGGTTTGGTTGGAAGGTAGGACCCAAGCTGATATGAAAGGACATGGTAATACTATCTTTGTCTAGAGTGAATTTGTTTCTTTAATCAAGAAGCATTTCTATCCATTGGCCTCCATGCAACAAGCCATGATGAGTTGGAAAACTCTTCGACAGTTGAAAGGGAAAAGTGTGCAGGGGTACACGCAAGAATTTAGAAAGAGAGCATTGATTCTAGGAATATCATTAGACTCACTAGAAACTCTTTTGAGGTACATTGGTTGTCTACATAGCTACATGAGGCATAACATCCGCATGTTTAATCCCACTAGTATAGATGAGGAATCTGTAGAAGCTACTCATCGAGAAGCTAGAGGAAAGAATGGAAACCCAGAAGTTGGGGGACCATCCCAACCCACTGCAAGCAAGAGAAACGAGAAAAGAAAGCAGAAGTGAAAAGCAAGGAAGGTTAACACTGCACAGAAGAAAAATGCTTCATGCACTCAATTTAAAAAGGATGGGCATGATGATGAGCAATATTGGATTTGCATCCAGGGCTGAGGCCTAAGAAGTTCGAGGGCAAGAAGAAGAAGACTGCTGCAGATGATTTCAAAGACATAACCACACATCTTTGTGACTCATTTTTTCTGCTCTTCTAAAGATAATATTTGTTATAAAAAGTATTTAAGACTATCATGATCCATTTTTACCTTGAAGTGTCTTCCCATCTGGTAAGGTTTCCATTTCTTAAGTGCATGCAGTATTGCTAACGTTTCCTTCTCATAAATAGCTCTGTGTAAATACTTTCCCTTGATTGGAAGAATTTCAAAAGAAATGTTTCTTCCTTCTTGCACTAAAACAACACCAATTCCATTTCTTGAGGCTTCACATTCCATAATAAAGCTTTTTGTGAAGTTTGGCGTAGCTAATATTGGTGCTTGGCACATTTCCTCTTTAATATGTTCAAAGGCCTCTCTTTCTTCTGGAGCCCAATAAAATGCATCTTTCATTAATAATGTATTTAGAGGTGCTACTATTCTCCCATAATTCCTAACAAACTTGAAATAATACCCAGTCAACCTGAGAAATCCTCACAAATGCTTTATGGATGTGGGAATTTTCCATTCCTTAATGGATATAACTTTGCTAGGGTCTACCTTAACACCTTCGTGAGATACAATATGACCTAGATATTCCATGTACTATACTCCAAAGAAATATTTGGAGATTTGTTCTTATAATTTCTTCTCCTCTAATAATTTGAGCACCATGTCAACATGTTGAACATGGTCCTTCCAAGACTTGTAGATTATTATATCATCAAAAAATACTAAAACAAATATTCTAAGGAAGGGTTTGAAAATGGAATTCATCAAGCCTTGAAATGTAGAAGGTTCACTGGTAAGGCCAAAATGCATGACCAAAAATTCATAATGACCCTCATGAGTTATAAATAATGTTTTTGGAATGTCTTCAGTATTTATTCTAATTTGATGATATCCTAAATGAATATCCAACTTGGTGAAGTAAATTTCCCCATGTAATTCATCCAATAATTCATCAATGGTAGGAATGATAAATTTATCTTTAATAGTGAGCTTCTTAACTTCCCTATAATCCATACACATGTGCCTTGATCCATCTTTCTTGTGAGCCAATACTATTGGAGCAAAGAAAGAACTTTAACTAGGTTGAATTATAGTATCCTCTAACATTTATGCAACCGTACGTTCAATTTCACTGTTTTGGGCGTAGAGACATTTGTAAGTTGTAATGTTTGGAGGAACACTTCCTAGAATCAAATGAATAGCATGATCATGATCACGAATAGGTGGGAGGCCTTTGGGGGTCTCAAATACCTTGGAATGATTGTCGATTACTTTTTGGAGATTTATAAAAATAGATGATTTCGATGTGGGAACCTCTAGTGAACATAATTGTGAAATTATACCCTGTTTTTATTTATTTAGAATGTTTTTCATGGCATTGGAGCTGATTATCTTTCCTGATTCCCCTTTGATACCCTTTAATTAAACTTCTTTTCCCCAACTTAGGAAAACTAGTGCAGAAGATAGAGGGTTTTATATTATTAAGCAAGAAGAATCTGAGTACAACAAGTTACCTCTCATAACGACAAAACTGACAGATAAATAATGACATAAATAAATACATAAGAGGGTTTACCTCATCCCCAAGTGCCAAATAATCTGATGAGCGATCTATCACCCTCCCAACAGATAATGTGCAGTCCATATGCAATCATTGCGTAGGCCTGTGTCCTGCCTCTAGAGGAATATATCACTCTAACTGTTGGATCGATCTACTGTATGAAGACTATCATTCAACCATCACAGCTCACAACCTTGCTTCTCCAGCAAAATCTCAAACTATAGATGACACTCTGCACTACCATTGTGTGAGCCCCTCCAGGACTGTGTAAGCTCTGCATGAGCCCCTCCAAGACTGTGTAAGCTCTGCGCGAGCCCATCCTGGGCTACATAGACCTTTGCACTATCTTCTTGCCTCTCAAGTTTCCTCTCTGCCATGTACTCTTTGGTTCAAAACTTTCCTTCTAATCCAAATCTCCTCTTCTGCCCCTCTCACTGCAACAAATCACTGGTTCGATTATCTCAGCAAACTGTGCCCCAGAAAATTGAACTGATTGATCAATATGCTCACTTGGTGTATCTCCAATTGATCCTCAAGCCTCCTCTTATAATTTTCTTCTTGATGAATCAATGGCTGAGATTAAGTATGTAATCACTGACTAAGATTAAATTAGACTTGATCCTAGTCTCTTAGAATCTTCTCACCCATATTTTCATTAATACCCATTAATATTTGTATTTTCCTATGTTTAGACTTAGGAACCCTATTAAAAATATTAATTATTTTAACAGAACACAATCTTGGTGGAATTTCACCAAACGATTTCTGGGCCTTGAAGATCTCATGTGTTTCTATTCCCTCCGCAAAATTTTGAGGCTAGAGCACATCTGATGCCACCCAAAATAAACACTTGCAACCATCACATGACACTATAGTGCTAGATATAGGAAGAAATTCAATTCCATGGTTATCTTACAATGAATAAAATTATAGGTGCTACCTGAATCAATCAACACTATTGCCTTTTTCTTCTTGATATGTCCTTCTATATTGAGAGTTTGAGGAGTGGTAATT
>APFE030767595.1:0-32710 GCA_000404065.3 Pinus taeda | reverse complement strand
TTCTTTAAACAGGTCAATGTATTTGGGCTTTTGGTCAGGAGGTAATGCAGCAGATAGTTTTATGATTTTGGGCTGTTGGACTGTCCCTATGTTGTGTTATTCAATAGTAGCGTTTAGGGGTTCAAATTTTGGTTTATTGGGGACATCATTAGAATCAAAGATATCTTCCAAAGGGGCTAAGCCTATTGGAAGAAAATTGTTTTTTAATTGTATTACCTCAGTTTCACATTCAGGTGTCTGTTCATACTCAATCTGTTGGATTTCTTGAATGTTGTACTGGTTGAAAATTGTAGGATTTAGCATTTGATAGGCTGTTTTGGGTGAAAGTACTTGGCTATTCTTTAAACTATGTGTTTGTGACTGACTTGCTAGCTGAAGTATTTGTGATTGACTTGCTGGCTGAAGTATTTGTGATTGACTTGCTGGCTCTGTGTCTATTTTCAGACCTGAGAATTCTTCCTGCAAAGTCAGGAAATTGTTGATTTGTTTATCATTGTCAAATACTTGCCAGTGTTTTATGTTATTTGGGACTGATGGTCTGTGTTTTACTTCAGCTGTGAAATGGTGATGGGGATCCAAGGGCACTTTGCAAGTACTTGCAAACATGGCTAAACTATGAGCATGCAGGTTCTGGGCCCTAGGGATTTTAGTAATCTGGAACTCAGCAAGGGAGTTGAGTAACTTTGTGGTAACAGCTCTGTAAGACCTAAGTCTGTTGTCTTTTGTAACAAAATTGCCTTTGACTTGTTGGATGACCAAGTCTGAATCCCCTAGGATTGATATTCTAGTGATTTGCAGGGATTGTACCAGCTTAAGTCCTAGTAAAAGGGCCTCGTATTCAGCCATGTTGTTGGTACATCTGAAGCTTAGTCTGTAGGCTCTTCCCTCTGCATGGTTATTCTCTTTATTGTGCACCCACACACCTACTCCTGCCCCCAGCTTGTTGACTGATCCATCAAACTCTAGAAACCACAGAGTTTCCTTTTTTAGGGGGTTTTGCATAGGGTCTATGCGACATTAATTTGTGAGTTGGAGTATAGGCTGATTTTTTAGCTTGTTTTGCTTAACATCCTTCTCACTTGGCAGGGTTGTTTTGTTTTCTAGAGGGGCCATCTTCTCATTATCTTGTCCCAATGTTGTGGTCTCACAGTTGTTTGTTTGGTGGTCTGGAATACTGGCATTGTTTGATTCAGTCAGTATTTGGATATCAGGGTCTTTGTGTTCAGCAGTTTGATTTGTTGTGATTATCTCAGTCTTTTCCCTGGTGTTGCTGTTTCTGTTGTCATTGAAAAGGATGTATGAGTCTATGTCAGAGTGGACAACATAAATGGGAAAGTTTTGGGGTTTCTCTGTACTACTGACCATGTATTTCATTAGTGACTCTCTATACAACCTCTTGGGTTGACCACACAGAACTTGTGATACGAGTCAATTAAGACATGTCTGAGTTGGAGAGACCACACCTTGAAGCTTTGCCCCCCACTACGCCTCAGATAACATCCCATATTTGGGTGGATCACCCACCCACTTAACCACAACTACATCACAACCAGCCACTGTTTTTTTTTTGATATTTGGAACTAAAGCACACAATAGGCTTTTTATAGGCCTAGACACTTGACTGCTGGAGTCAAATGAGTAAAGGTCCTTGTATGGTCTAGTGATATCCAAATTCAACCTTTCCATTACAGATTTGGGCATTAAGTTGTGAGATGCACCTGAGTCAAACATTGCATTGTGTAGTATTTTGTCATGTACATGCAGGCTGACATAAAAGGGTAGTATTCCTAAGCCAGCTACTTTTCCATCAACTTCTGGGCCAAAAAGCAATTCAGGGGTGTCATCAAACACATTGACATTATCCACATTATCTTTGCTTTTGGTATGAGTGAGTTGCAGAGATCTTTGAATCTGTTGTTTATAAATGTCATTTTTGGCTAGCTCTGCCAACGGTATGGTTATTTTCAATTTTCCAATTTCAGTTTCTAAATCAAAGGGTTTTTCTGTTTGTGTTTTAGTAGTATTAGTGAGCCTGCTTTCTTTATCTACTGAGGTTTGTTCCTGATTTTGAGGTTTGTTCTTGTTGATCACCTCTTGATGCTCTTTGCTTGATTTAGACTTTTCAGATGATGGAGCTGGTGAATTTGGTGATTTTTCAGTGATGTCTTCAATAGTTATTTCATTTGAGGGTGAATCAGTTGTGTTCTTTGGTTCCACTACTGTGGCACTTTTAGGCTGTATTTTATCTTTTGTTTTCTCAGGTTGTGTTACATTTACAGTTCTACTTCTCAACTTGTATTGTTTATGCACCTCATAGACAGCAGTGTCATAGCCTTGTTTGAAATCAAATGATTCCCCTGAACTAGTCTGAAACTGTTTGCTATCTTCCTCCTCCTGATCCTCTTGACTTAAGAAGACTTGGTGCTTATTGTCAAGCCCCATTAGGTGAATATGAGTGTCTTCTGCTTGTTCTTGAGATGTGGAAGTTTCAGCATAATTTTCTTGAAATGGTGGTCTTATTTCAGGATCACTGTTGGCTTTGCTGCCACCAGGGTTTTGGTTCCTCCTAAAGTTTGGAGCCCTGTTAGGATTGTTTGATGGTGCTTCCCATGAAGATTTTCTTTCCACAGATTCTACCCTATCACATAACCTCTTCATACCAGATATTATTGCATCTAATTTCTGGTCCAAGGCAGAGGGCTCTTCTTTGAAGACAACTCTCTTTTCTGTTTTGGCTCTATTCCTCTTGGCAATCAGGTTTGCTTCAACTGTTACAGCAACTCTCTGAGCTTCTTCGAGGGTTTTGAGGGGCTCTTTCTTTTAACTGGTAGGCCATATCTGGGTCAAATCCATCTGGGAATTTGTACAGGGCTAAATCCGGGGGAGGTCTTAGATTTTGAGGTATATCATTATAGACATTATTGAACCTAGCACAATATTCCAATACTGTTTCTTGGGGACCTCTTCTGATCATATCATACTCACCAAGTATGTGTAAGGGGTCCTTATTTTTCTCCCATCTGTTTGTAAAGGATTGGTAGAACTCATCAGGGGTAGTTATGCTGTTTGCAGGCAGAGATCTAAACCATGTTCTCACATCCCCTGTCAAACTTTGAACAAATATTCTCATCCTTACAGTTTCATCATCTATTTCATAATTTTCAAAATGATCTTGCATTCTCTTACCATGCTGGATGGCAGAATAAGGACCAGTGGAGTCAAAGTATGCTATTTTGGCCTGATAATCTTGAGGTAAGGTCACTGGATTGGCAGGTAGTTGCAGAGGTGCATATCTGGCCATATTTGCTGGATTCTGGGGGTTAACTTCGATAATTGGGACAAAAGGAACTAAAGGTATCACAGGGGTAATGGGTATAGAGGGTATAACAGTGTGGGGGAAGAGAACTTGTGTGGGAGAGGAAGGGATTAATGGGGAACTTTGGGATGTTGATGGTGAACTAGGGGAATTAGGGGTGGAACGGAATAGGACCTTAACTGGTGTGGGGATTGAGTTAGGAAGCTCTGGCTGTTGACTGATGTCAGCAAGATGATCTTGTAGTTGCTGGTTCCTAACAGACTTAGGGATAGTATTGGGGTTTTCGAAGATAGTGGGAGGGTTGGGATCAGGGTTATTCCTTGTGTACCAGAGGTTCTTCTTGCGAGCCAGTTTCTAAGCTAGTCCTATAAGGTTCTATGAAAGCTTTTGTGTAGCAGGGACTGGTCAGGAGCTCTAAAAACTCTGTGTATCTGTATAGTGTGAAAAGAGGTCTGATTCAGCTCTTCCTTAAAGCTACAGATGTTTGTATGGCAGCAGCTTAAAGGTGTCTTAACTGATATTCAGACTGTGAGTGAGTGCAAACTCTTGACAGATATTCAGACCTTTAGATCTTGAAGCTCCCCAGTGGAGTCGCCATTTATGTTAACACCCAGGTTGTTCTCTTTGACTCCTAAGAGAATACGGCCGGGGTAACCACTAACCAATATTTGGGCTACAGCTTCTAGCCCAGCTGTAGTCAGAGAGGGCTCTCTCTATTAGTTTTGTCACTGCTTTCAGTGAGGGTTTTAGGCTAGTTATGAGATGAGTTTTTGGTTGTTTTTGTGTGTTTGGTTGGGGGGGATGCTTCTGATTTCTTTAAAGTATATCAGCAGGAGAAGTTAATCCATTGGGCAATGGGGTCAGGGACAGTTTTCTCTTGAGGTCTTGATCTTGGTGAAGGGAAAAGCTATAGGGCCTGTGTGCATTCCATGAAACAAACTGTAAATAATGAAAATGAGGTGAGAACAATCAGCAAACAGCAATTAAGAATTCTTTACTTAAACTGTATATTGTGAGTGAGGCTTGTTATCTAGGAGCAATTACTTGAATTCCTAAAACAACGATGCACTGTGATGATGAAGTATTAAAGGTAGCAGTTAAGAATTACGCTTTAAATACCTTATCAGAAGAAAACACATAAGATAGATTTGATTGAGCTCAGGGTAGTCAATGACTAAGTCCTGAGACTATTCTTTTTCCTTACTATCTAGAGTTTCAAACGTATAGAAAACATGAGAGACATGTGGAATAATAGGAAACACAGGTGAAATAAAGAGCCATGAGAAAAATTATTGAGCCATGTAATGAACAGGAATCCTGCAACTTTGAGCCACACACCATCAAGAGATCAAGAGACAACACATCTTTGAAGAAATCCCACTGTATTTTGTATTAACTGTCTGAGAATGTTACAATATCAGAATAACAGAGAAGATATAAGGAGAATTTCTTACATCCGAAGTCCAACCCCTCTAAACAAACGCGAGAGGGAATATATAGAGTTTACATACAAAAATATCTCAAGAATGGAGTCATCTGAGAGGAAAATATCTCTTACACTTGTACAGGGAGAGTAGATGAGAAGTTATTACAAGTATAAATGATAGTAAAAGCCTTTAACTGCTGTCAGGACGGATTTTTGACCTTTGGGCACTGCGCAGTCGGTTGTGTTAGCCTCCTGCTCATAGCAGGTATTCACCTTTCGTGATCGACATATGTACAGGCCAAATATGTCATGCTTTGCTTACAGCAATGTTCCATATTTGAAATTTGCTACTGTGGCAAAAAGGGACCTGCTAGTTTTGATAATTCAGATTTAGTTGTGGATGTCAAGTGTGCTTCATTTGGGTGCATGTGTTCCCTCTTAAATTCTATGCTCCAGCAGTTTTGCCACTTCTTTTTGCCTGACAGCAACAGTAGAAGCTAGTCCCCTAGAACCATTCTCGACCAGCTTTGAGAAATCAATTAAAAGATTTGAAGAAACAGCGCAAGACGGAGTTGAAAGGTTTGATCCAATAAAATGAAGAGTTTGATCCTCATATGCACATGGCAGTATTTCAAGTTCAAGATGCTAGTAAGCAGCCTGGCAGCGTAGCTGTGGTTTTAAAGAGGATTGTGAGTGAAAAAATGCAATTATTTTCTCAATCATATTTGATATGTTTAATTCCCAAGTCATCTCTTTTCTCCTCTGTTTCATCACCTGAAGTATCTGTTGCCAAAAGTAAATCTGAAGGTTTCTCTATCAAGTGTCTAACATCTCGGGCATCAACACAAGAAATATTAGTAACTAATTCACAGGCTCCTCCTAAAAGTGCCATGCACAGATTTAGTTCCCTTTCAGCTACCAATTCCTCTGACAGTGAAACATTGCTGGGGAGGAAGTTGAAATTGAGTATGAAGTAGATGGCTGGTTTTATGTAAGGAAGAAGCGGCCTGGAAGAGATGGTAAAATGGTAGGATTGGTCCCTGTGCTTTATGTAAGCTCCTCTTAAAGCGATTTTTCATTGGGTACCATTAAATATGGAATGCTTCTCTGATTTTCCTGGATCTTTCAGATCTATTAGTGGTCTTCATGTGGTATAGTTGGGAGTTGAGATGTACCTGCTGTTGTCCAAATGTATAGTTGTGATAATATCTCTCTGAGAGAGATAATAGATGCTGCTTTTAGTGAAACACATATCCCTCCTTCAGCAGATACAGAAGGTGCTAAGATTAGTGTGCTTGGGAGAAAAATATGGTGCAGATCTAGTTCAGCTGTAAAAAGGGACGTTTGGGTTCCACAGGGAAAGTCACTTGGATATCAGGACGGCCAACAAGTCCCTCAGCTAGACCATCATATTAATATAGATGAGCTGTTAATCTCCTTGAAGGGAGTCTCCAGTGAAGAAGAACTGTATCAATTGATGACAGTTTGGAAAGGAAGGTTGTCCTTGAGGTTAATGGTGTTGGTACTTAATCGAGAAAAAGATTGGCAGCGAGCACTTGCATTACATGATTGGATGATTGAGAAGGGGGGTTACAGGCCATCTGTCTTTGCCTACAATATAGTTTTGCAGAATATCTTGAGAGCAAGAAGATGGAATCTTGGAGAAGGTCTTGTTAATGAGATGAAGGAGAGATATGTTTTGCCGGATAAGTTCACATACACCACTTTGATCAGCAATTTTACTCGAGCAGGTAAGTTTAAGCATGCCTTGAAGTGGTTACAACAAATGGAGCAAGAAGGAATTGTTGCTGATCTCATCACATATAGTACCCTAATTGAATTGGCGAGAAAGGTGAAGGACTATTCAAAAGCAATCTCACTTTTCTCCAAGTTGAATTCTGTAAACCTATATCCTGACCTGATTTTATATAACACGATGATCGATGTCTTTGGCAATGTAAAACGGTTCCAAGAAGCTAAAGATCTTCTCAGGGAGATGAGGAAGCAGAATATCACCCCAGATACTGTAAGTTACAACACACTTTTGAATGTGTATGTGGAAAACCAAAATTTTTTTGGATACACTGTCTGTTTTCTATGAATGAAGTCAGTAGAATGTGCAGCCAATCTGACAACTTGCAATATCATGATTGATGTTTACGGGAAATTGGATATGATAAAGGAGGCAGAAAGATTATTCTGGAGCATGAGAAAAACAGGCATCCTTCCTAATGTTGTTACCTATAACAACATTCTGAAGATGTATAGAGATGCAGAGCTCCTTGGAGAAGCTAATCATTTGTTTCATCTCATGCAGAAAAGCAATATAGAGCAGAATGCTGTAACATTCAATACCATGATCGAAATTCATGGGCAAACCCTTAACTATGAAAAAGCGACAAAACTTGTACAAGGAATGCAGGAAAGAGGTATAGAACCAAATGCTATAACCTATTCTACTCTAATCTCTATATATGGCAGAGCAGGAGCTGTGATTCAGAGATCTATTGCAAGGTTAAATTCTAGGGCGTGAGATCGAAGCTGTGAGGCATAGAAGCAGGTTCAGAAATGTGAAAGCAGGGCAAAGTTTACATATTCACATAGAGAAAGAACCGATGCGGCGACAATAAGAAAAGAGGTATCAGAGAGCTAGTTATTCGCCAGGGCTTTATCGTTCTGGCATTCTCGATAGAGTCTCGAAATCCTTCTCGATTGGCGAAACTCCATTTATTGAATGAGCATGGCAGCGGTAAAGGGAAAACATCTTCTTTGCATTTTACTCATGCATTTAAGCCGCGATCTTGGTATTTTATTGGTTTGGAGCACATACAGAAGCAGAGTATGCTAGGGAAATCAGAAAGTGAACTGAAGCTATGTTTGGATGGTCGCTTATATGAGCCGCCCATTTGACTTTCCCCGTATCTCAAAGTCGCTTGCTTTCTGCTGCATAGGGACAAATCCTCCTCCTACAATAGCAGGTTTGCAATGCCGCCGACGGCAATGCCCTCTTTTTGCAGAGATGGGGCCAATTTACATCTTTAAAGAACCTGTTGGCCAGGATAGAATGGCCCGTTTAGCTTCAAGAGGTGGAGATGCAGTTCCCTCTTTTGGTAATGGTGCAGGTCTTCCTTGGTCTGCTACAAGTGAACAGTCAATGGCTTTAGCAAAAGAAAGTGCTGCTCTAGATTTAGAGATTGAACCCAAGATACATCTACTCTACCATCCGAAGCTGCTGGTTGGTCGTTCTTGTCCCGATGCTTCCCCTGCTGGTGCATCAGGCATACACAGTAGACCTGCAGAGGTTCTTGGTCATGTTCATGTTGCAGCACGCACCCGTCCAACAGAAGCATTGTGGGCCATGGCTGAGGGTGGTCCAATGTCATTGCTGCCATTGACTGTTAGTGCAGTAGATAAAGATACATATGAACCTGTCCATGGGGAACCTAAAATATCTTCGGTGACAACTTGGCAACTCAGCTGTGATGATTCAAACATCATTGATATCTTACTGTTTCAATGCACCAGCCACTGCCTCAATCCAAAAATAGGAAGATTATTTTATGGAACCGCCTAAACAATACTGACAAAGGATTCCTGGGCAGTTATTACACAGTTATGACCATGAGGCCAGCGCACAGCTCCAGGACCACCGTTCAACCATTTTGAGGCTGCTCTCTCATACACAGCCTTCACTTGCATAACTTCAGTTGCCAGCTGCCCCAGAACACCTGTTTAGATATTTTATGCATTCATTACCAGCACAACTTAGCATTTAAAAACTTTATTGCTGCAGATATCTTTGGACCTGTCTAGTTAGATATGTTTTCAGTAATGTTTTTTTAACTTGACAGCGGCTCAAGGGCCAAAATGTAAATTTGCCTATTTAAACAACGCTGTTCGTTGTTCAAATGGTGTGAGATGTTTTGATCATTAAACTCATTTGAGGTTTGCTGTGTACGCTCCAAGAAATTCAATGAACAGAGCTTGCTGGAACATGTGTGTTTGGACTGTTTAAATGTGCATTTGATGGCTGAAGAACAAGATTTTAGAACTCTCGTGTTTCCTCATGGACTAATAAGTTTTCTCATCTCTTTCTACAGTTGCTATGTTTTCTATACTGTATTTGTGTCATTATCTAAACTTGCAGGGAAAAAGAATAGTTTAGATGTCACTTAGCTGTGCTCTGCCCTCAATTCCTGCTTCTTCTCAATGTTTTCTTTCTAAACTAGCTTATAAATATGAATTCCTCTTAGGCTCATATTTGCACTAGTTTCCTCCGTATATGAATATTGTTGTAGGAATTTCTTAATTGCTCCTATAGGATATTCATTCACGTTCCCTCTGCTAGCACGAATGAAAATTACTTAGCTGTCTTTCATTCCTTGCATCCGTTTCATCCTCATTCAAACCTGATATTATTCCTTGTGCAGCTATCCTGCTCTGTAGTCTCTTCTTTGCCAAAGAAAACACATTCTTCAGTCCACATCCTTGAATCCATGCCCAATGTTCTAAACCTTTTGCGCTTTGCATGCCAAACACTTCCTGAATTGATCATTCATCCCGCCAAACTTAAACCAAAAACCATGTGCATAATAACTAGCCTGAAATCATTTCCTAAACAAAGCTAAATCCCGAAGATAGAGCCCTCTCTGACTGCTGGTAGGCTAGGACCGGCAGTCCAAAGCTTGGTCTGTGGTTACCTCGGTCGTATCCCTAAAGGAGCCAAGGGACAACCTGAGTGTTAACATAATGGCGACTCCACTGGGGACCTGAATCATTTTTTTTCATCACTGTAAACCCCGCTTTCTGGAGAAAGTGCTCCTTTTCTTCAGAGCTTTTCATGTTTAGTTCTGATCTTCGATGGTGGACAGGGATCAGGCACTCCAAAGTAAAGGCATCCAGCTGGCGACTCCACTTCATTTTCATTCAATACTCCACTGAGGAACGAACCAATTCTACAACCAAATAGTCCATATTCCAAAGCATTATCAGTAAGACAGGATGACCGGGTTCGTGGAACATCTTTCATTTGATAAAGCTCTAGATATCTTCAGGGAGAGTTTATCAAAATTTGAGCTTGATGAAGAATTTTTCAAATTAATGTTGTTAAAAAAAGCAGGAGGATCGCATAACCTTTTTCTTGATTTAATTGTTGAAAGATCTGAAAAAGAAATTGAATTCTTGCAATCTCAAATCCATTCATATCATTTTCGTGATCCTGAAGCATTTCTTCAAAATCTTCCTTCCCCAAGTCATGAGGAAATAGTACTACCTTCTGACTTACAGATTGAGGATAATTATGTTTATGTTTTCAAGGCAAAGACTGAAGATTTAGTTGCAGGGCTTATTACCAAAGAGGCAAATGTTTCATCCGACCAAGAAGGCCCAGAAGAAGCTATCCCACATGATGTTTTTATTGATCCTATAGCAGACTACATGGAACTGCTTCTTAACTCAAGTTATTTAGCACGCTTTCTCCGTGAGGACCAAATACATCAGCAGTGGCCTTTCTATACCACAATTTTGGTCATAGGGGCACATGACCGAATAGTGCTTCCAAGTTCATTAACAATCAGTGAGCCAGTTCATCTCTTTTTTCAGTTGCTTAAGTGGCTGCACTGGTTATTTGACCTCACCTGACAGCAAAGTAGGTGCCGGTTAGGGTAGGTAGGTAGGATTAATAAGGCAGCCGGCAAGGGGAATTTTGCAGAGAACAACATCAATCAAAGACCAAGGCATACTGACCTGTTGTTCTTGACTTTTCGCAAGGAAAAGCCATCCCCAAGTGGAGCCACTGTTAGCCTCCTGCTCATAGCAGGTATTCACCTTTCGTGATCGACATATGTACAGGCCAAATATGTCATGCTTTGCTTACAGCAATGTTCCATATTTGAAATTTGCTACTATGGCAAAAAGGGCACAAAATCCTCAGGCACAAAAGTCATTGCATGTATTCTTGAGGACCATGGACCAGACACTAGTGAAGGAAAAGCAGCAGAATACTGCAGAGGGTGATGACTAGATCCAAGGTACATCAGATGAATAAACTGATTCAAATTCTCAATATGTCGTGCTGGTTAACCGTGGAGATTGTTATTTTGCTTTGAAAGTTTGGAATGCTCAGAATGCTGGTGCAGCAGCTGTTCTTGTTTCTGATGATAGAGAAGAGCCATTGATAACTATGGATTCTCCTGAAAAAGATAGTTCGGCAGCTGAATATCTGCAGAATATCACCATTCCTTCTGCCCTTATTGAGAAAGAGTTTGGTGACAAGCTGAAGGGGGCTATCAACAAGGGTGACATGGTTAATATTAATTTAGACTGGAGGGAGTCTGTTCCTCATCCAGATGATCGCGTGGAGTATGAGTTGTGGACAAATAGCAATGATGAATGTGGGTCAAAGTGTGATACACAACTGGAATTTGTAAAGAATTTTAAAGGAGCTTCCCAAATTCTTGAGAAAAGCGGTTACACACAATTCACTCCTCACTATATCACCTGGTACTGTCCCCAAGCATTTACCATAAGTAAGCAGTGCAAGGCTCAATGCATCAATCATGGAAGATACTGTGCGCCTGATCCAGAACAGGATTTCAGTCGGGGTTATGATGGTAAAGATGTTGTACTTGAAAATCTGAGGCAATTGTGTATCTTCAAAGTTGCAAATGAAAGTAATAGACCCTGGGCATGGTGGGATTATGTCACTGATTTCCATATTAGATGTCCAATGAAGGAGAAAAAGTATACCAAGGAATGTGCAGAAAATGTGATCCAGTCTCTAGGTTTGGATAAAAAAAAAAAGGGTAGAAACATGCATGGGGGATCCAAATGCAGATACAGATGACCCAGTTTTGAAACAAGAGCAAGATGCACAGGTTGGACATGGATCACGAGGTGATGTCACCATATTACCCACTCTCATTATTAACAATAGACAATATAGAGGAAAACTGGACAAAGGGCCTGTCTTGAAGGCAATTTGTGCAGGCTTTCAGGAAACTACTGAGCCAACTGTATGCTTGAGTGATGATATGGAAACAAATGAATGTCTGAAAAATAATGGTGGTTTCTGGCAAGATAAGAAGTCAAATATAACTGCCTGCAAGGATACTTCTCGGGGAAGGGTTTGTGAGTGTCCCTTGGTAGACGGTGTTCAATTTAAGGGAGATGGTTATTCTAACTGTGAAGGTAAAAAGGCTGAAGAGGGAAAGGTTGGCTGGGCTGCTGTATGGGTTGTATTATTAGGTTTGGCCGCTGCTGCTGCTGGAGCTTATGTAGTTTACAAATACAGACTAAGATCATACATGGACTCTGAGATCAGGGCCATCATGGCACAATACATGCCTCTCGACAGCCAAGGAGAGATTCCTAACCATGTTAATAATGAGACATTATAAAATTCTAGAGAGTCGAGACTCCTGTGTAACGACTCTTCATGTCCGTGGCTATTGTGAGTACATATTAGAAGTTCTTTGCTTGATCTTACAAAAGCTGTGCAAATTATAATGTTCTTACAATTCAAAGACATCCTTTGGGAAGCTCCTCATTCATGAACATTGTACCCACATTCAGACTGTATATTAAGAGTTGGGAAGATGATTAGATATTAGCACTTCAGTTTCAGGTCTTTACGTGGTTGATAAGGTTTCTTGACAGACAGATGACTTGGTTATCTTGTTGTAACTCCAGTTAGTCTTCAAAGTTCCAACATTACAGTGAAGAATATGAAGCTATACCTGATTTGCATAGCGCTTAAAAAAGGGGGGCGGGGCATGAGCCCAGATCTTGAAGAAGCTTAAGTCTTCCTGATTGATGAAAAGGCTTCCTATTCAGAGGGAGAGGATCATGATAGGATCCTTGCATGCATTGTTGATTACTGGTACTTGAGGATGAAGCACCTTTTGAAGCTACCTCCGAGTTTTGAAGAAAATGATGACTCATGATTACAAATTGAAGCAAGAATTCTGGACTTGATCTGATGATCATTTGATGAAATGAAGGTATGACTTTGACATTTGTTTTTATGAGCTAAGACAAGAATGGCTTATCTCATCAGTCTCAGAGGGAGTTGTCCGTTGAATGCTCCCGGTTATTATAGCAAAGAACTTCCCTGTCTACAGAAGTGTACTATTAGAGGCATTCCATGCTTGATTTCTTATCTTCAGAATCCCATAATGAGCAGACTGCCAGGTGGATCCTTCATATTACAACATGCAACTTGGACTCGAGAGACTTTGGTCATATGAAATGAAATTTTTGCAGAACAGGCACTGGGGCACCTTCATGAATTAGAAAAGCTTGTGGTGTCCCTGAGTGAGAGGGAGTAAGCATTGGAAACCTTTTTGGATATGATCAGTGATTGTTGTGAGAAACCCCAGTTGGGCTCATCTTCAAGAAAAGGAAAATGGTACAGTGGTTGGACTTGGGAGGATCTATGAAATCAGAATAGCACAGCTGTACCCCTTTGTTCACTTCAGTTAGTTTCATCATATGGCTGATGAACCTCAATGCTTCATGTCTGAGAAGATGCCTGGATTAAGAGGGAACTGATCACAAAGGCTTGTTACACAAATTAGTGGTTCGTCTTAAATGGCTCGCTATATCAGGCAATCATTCACATGACTTGCTGTGCACTGTGATCACTCTCTCAGAACTGTGATTTGATCTATAAAATGGTATCGACATCATTCACATGGCTCACATATATAACTCGTTGTTGAAATGGTCTGCATTCATTGGCACCTACTATGAGCTCAGTTGAAATCATAACTATGTTTCTGGTATCACTCTGTGGGACATATATCCGAGCATCAAAAAGTGACGATCTGAGGACTTCTGTAGCAAGAGACAAGACCGAGAGTTTGATATGTTTGTGTCTCCAAGTAACATGTTTGTCAATATTGTAGCGAAAGGACCACTGCATGTATTGTCTAAGTTTACTATTGATGAAGTTTCAGTTACCATGTGTGCCATCCGAAGTTGCACTCACACCATACATATGTTCCAAAACTGCAGTAGTGTGCCATCTGAAGTAGCATATTCCGAAACTACAGTTGATTGTCTAGGAATGTTACGAAGTCTATTGTATGCTGAGGTTGTGTAGAGCCCTACTTTGATGTATCATCTATGGACCTCTGTTATGACATCCATCCAAGGAGGCAACGTTCTTATGGAAGAATGTTATGACAATTAATCCGGGCTTACTAGGGCAATTGATCAAGATTTTGATGGAAAATTCGAGCCTCCGTAGACAAGAAGTTTCTTATTGTTAATTAAGTCATAGTCATCTGAAGTGACTTTTCGAAGTTCCAGTTACAAATATAGCCATCAACCGTGACAAGTTACAGTCACCATCTGTATGTCGCCAAGTGGATTGGTGCTTGCAATACTTGCCTCATCATAATGAGGATTGGAAGGCTATGAATCCAAGAGTGCATGGGGTCTTCTATTCAGCATTTCAGGCTGTTATGTATATTCTGTTTCCGAAGATGCTCATGGATGATCCTCAACAGAGATTACTATTAGAACAGTTGTCACTGAAAAACATAATTGAGCATACACTGAATCCATTAAAGATATGTTTGCCGTCAGTGGTAGAAGAATTTCTAAGGCAGGTTAAAGCATTTCATCTATTTGATGTTTTGAGTTCAAAGAAAGCATTGGAGATGGAGGAATCTAAGGCCTTTGGGGGTGTTGAGAGGCTTGACATGTTCTTTCCATTTGACCCATACTTGCTAAAGCGATCAGACAGATTTGGTCTGCCTGTGAAACCGGTGGGGTCGTAGATTTGGTAAAATCGCTGAACAAGAAGAGGCTCTACAGAGAGATCACTCTCGCCCTTAGAACTACCCTAAGGGATGCCACCGCTGAGTATTCGTTTCTCTGAGTCAAGGGACTAGGGAAGCTTTTGAAGTTCTTGGGCTCGGTCGTGGAATCAGAGAACATGATTGAGCTTTTCCGCGAGACTCAGACTTTTCCAGAATTTCAAGTGGTGCCAGTTTTGTTTCATTATTCAATTGCTCCTTCAAAAAATGGCCGAGTCCCGAAATCAGATGATAAATCTTCAGAAGAGCACAGAAAAATTGCTAGTCTTCCTACAAGTAATGAAGTGGCCGTGGCTCTCCAGGTATTGGAAGGGTGCTGTCTCTTGGATAGGGATAGCAGGACTTTGGCACAACAGCATATGGCCATAAAGGAAATAGTGAGATTGCTGTCTGCTGGTAGCACACCTGTACAGAGTGCTTGCTTGGATGCTTTGATTGCATTAATGCTGGACTCGTTGGAGAATCAGAAGGAGTTTGAACGACATCGTGGAGTTAGAAAAGTTGCAGAGTTGGTAAAAAATGGTGACATTAATCAATAATGGCCGAGACTCTGACTCAGAAGAACGAAGATGGCGTTTCAGATTCCAGGTCTGGGCTTTGCAAAGATAATACAAAGAGTATGCCCCTTATGTCGAGGGAATGTGCCAGGGATCTCATGGGGTCGAGCAGTAGTCGGGCGGCAGGGGTGATATACAGAGTTGCCCACGGGACCGTGGTCTGAACCAGAGGCGCGAAGGTCGCATCCGGCCCTTGATCCGATCTCTCAGCTACGGGACTGTCTTTCCTCTTTTCACAGGAGAATGATGAACTTCCAGCTGAATCCCAGAGAAATTCGACAATAAATGAACTCAGCTGTGATGATTCAAACATCATTGATATCTTACTGTTTCAATGCACCAGCCACCGCCTCAATCCAAAAAGACAAAGATTATTTTATGGAACCGCCTAAAAATACTGACAAAGGATTCCTGGGCAGTTATTACACAGTTATGACCATGAGGCCAGCGCACAGCTCCAGGACCACCGTTCAACCATTTTGAGGCTGCTCTCTCATACGCAGCCTTCACTTGCATAACTTCAGTTGCCAGCTGCCCCAGAACACCTGTTTAGATATTTTATGCATTCATTACCAGCACAACTTAGCATTTAAAAACTTTATTGCTGTAGATATCTTTGGACCTGTCTAGTTAGATATGTTTTCAGTAATGTTTTTTTAACTTGACAGCGGCTCAAGGGCCAGCATGTAAATTTTCCTATTTAAAAAACGTTGTTCGTTGTTCAAAGGGGGAGAGGTGTTTTGATCGATAATCTGATTTTCATACTTGCTGTGTACACTCTGAGAGATTTAATAAACAGAGGTTGCTGGAACATGTGTGTTTGGACTGTCTAAATGTGTATTCGATGGCTGAAGAACAAGACTACAGAATTCTCGTGTTTCCTCATGGACTAATAAGTTTTCCTCATCTCTTTCTGCAGTTGCTATGTTTGCTATATCGTATCTGTGTCATGATCTAAACTTGCAGGAAAAAAGAATAGTTCAGATGTCACCTAGCTGTGCTCTGCCCTCAATTCCTGCTTTTTCTCTATGTTTTCTTTCTAAATTAGCCCATAAATATGAATTCCTCTTAGGCTCATATTTACACTAGTTTCCTCCGTATATGAATATTGTTGTAGGAATTTCTTAATTGCTCCTATAGAATATTCAGTCACGTTCCCTCTGTTAGTATGAATGAAAATTACTTAGCTGTCTTTCATTCCCTGACATCCGTTCCATCTTCATTCAAACCTGATATTATTCCTTGTGTAGCTATCCTACTCTGTAGTCCCTTCTTTGCCAAAGAAAACACATCTTTCAGTCTGCATCCTTGACTCCATGCCCAATGTTCTAAACCTCTTACGCTTTGCATGCCAAACGCTGCCGGTATTGATCATTCATCCCACCAAACTTAAACAAAAAACCATGTGCATAATAACTAGCCTGAAATCATTTCCTAAACAAAGCTAAATCCCGAAGAGAGAGCCCTCTCTGACTGCTGCTAGGCTAGGACCGGCAGTCCAAAGCTTGGTCTGTGGTTACCTCGGCCGTATCCCTGAAGGATCAGGGGACAACCTGAGTGTTAACAGGATCTATCTTCAATTCACCACTCCCTACAATATGACCCAAATAATTCAAATATGTTTTACCAAATTCACCTTTTGATAATTTAGCATAGAGATTTTCTTGCTTCAAAATATCTAGAGTCTTCTTTACATGCTTTAAATGTTCTTCCCATGTTTTACTGAATACAAGAATGTCATCTAGATCTACAATTACAAAATCATCAATAAAAGGCCTAAGTACATCATTCATAACTCTCATGAAAGTGGCAGGAGCATTAGTTAAGCCAAAAGGCATAACTAGACATTCATACAACCCTTGCTTCGTTTTGAATGCAGTATTCCATGCATCTTGCTTTGCTACTCTGACCTGATGGTAACCACTACATAGGTCCAACTTGGAAAAGTAAATAGCTTCCTTCAACCGATCCAATAGAGCATCAATGCGAGGAAGGGGATAAAGATTCTTGATCGTTATTTTATTCAATGCTTGGTAATCAATGCACATCCTCCACGAACCATCTTTCATCCTCACCAACATGATTGGAGATCAGCATGGTGATGTGCTTGGTCTTATGAACCCTTTCTCGAGCAGCTCCTGTACCTGCTTCTTGATTTCTGCATTCTCTAAAGCGGATAACCTGTACATTCCGATGTTAGGCAATATAGCATCTTGCTGCAAATTAATATCATGTACAATTTCCCTTTTGGGTGGCAGACCTTTTGGTTCATGAAATAAGATATCATATTCTAAAACAACTTTTCTAAATCAACTTGTTGTTTAGCACCACAGCCTTCAAAAATATTGGTTTTATCAGGTTTCTTTTCCTTTACAACCATCAGTAAAAATTGCTTGCATGAATTTACAATTCTTTTCATTTGCCCTGAGTTTATGAGAGTATAATTATTCTTGAGTTTATGAGCTCTTATAATATATTTGATTCCATCTTTAACGAGTTGATACTTATTTTTAGCTCTATAGAAAATGGCTTTTCTATCATACAAGGACTTCCTAAAACAATTCCACATATATCCAAGGGGACGATATCTAAGTCAACCTCATCTACAAATGCTGACCCAAAAGAGAACCTAACTTTACATTGTCTAGTCACTTGTAGTTTTGTTTTATCACATACCCAACCTAATGGATATGGCTTCTTGTGAGGTGTGGTTAGCAGTCCCAATTTCTTTACAATTGCTTCAAAAATTAAGTTTACTTGTGAGCCACTATCAAACAAAGTATCAATCTTTTGATGCTTGGAAATAACTCTAATGTGAAAAAGCTCATGTCTTTTCCTCTCATTTTCTTCACTATCAATAGTTTGGGTAGAATTACTAGTAGATGCTTCAAAATTTTTACCTTTAATACCTGTTAGCTCTCCAGGAAACTCTCCTAGGTTGTAGCTCAGAGATGCTTGGTAACATATAATCTTCAATAGTGTTCTAGGAACTATTGGAATGGACGATAGTTTGGTTCTGTTAACTCCTGCTGCAGCAGGTATTCAGTTTTCATGATTGGCATTTCACAGGCCAAATATGTTGTACTTTGCTTTGCTGCAATGCTCCATATTTGCTCAAGCAGTCTCCAAATGAAGAAGGCTACTTCAAGTTCATTCAATTGCCTTCAAATTTTGTAAATTTTTCCTGGTATCGCTATTGTTAGTTAAAGGGAGGTCCAAACAGTTTAATCTTGGTCTCCCTGGGTTTAAATTTCATGTTTTAGAATATAGAGATTGTAAGTATGTCCAAACAGTTTAATCTTGGCAGACTCTTAGATAGGTAGAGAAACAAGAAGAGTCCAACAGTTTAATCTGGGCTCTGGAAGAAATAAGGGTAGTGTGTAGATAGGAAAGCATCAAAAGAAAAATGTATGATGGGTTTGCAAGTCTAAGTGCACCCCCAAGCAAAATAAGAAAAAATGCTAGGAAAGTAGGCTGGGTAGGTAGTTCTGAGGCTGTTGAATTGTTGACAAGTTCCAAGTTTGCAGGTATCATATCATGCAGAACATAATCAGCAAAGATTTGTAAGCAGAAGGCTCAAATGAGGTATAACTAACTCCCCTTCTCTGTTTTCCCCCCCGATCACTAACTAACATCCCCTAAAGAGGTCAAGATCTGCTTGACACCTCTTAAGTTCATCATCTTCATCGCTCCGGTTGAGTAAAGATCTGCTTTACTCAAAGTTGTTTCGTATCTTCTCCCGAAGTATGGTCCTACCCCCTGCAACAACCTAATTTCTCCCGAAACTTAGCGCTTTCTTACCATCTCCACATTAACCACTGACATTATTATGTAGCTCCCTATGTTTCCCGTCCCCATATTAATATTAAGTAAATTCCCCTATGTAATATCCCTTCCCCTGGTTGAAAAATAACCATGGCAAGTCCCGGGAATTGTTTAGTTTATCAGAAACTAAGCAAGACCCCTTCCGAAACTTCAAAAGCCCTTCACACCCACTTACTTACCTTTTCCCCTCAAAGCCGCTTTCGCATCGCAACCTCGCCATCTCACTTTCATGCAAAACAATGCCCATCTGTCCCCCACCGATGCGACATCGCGAAATCGGCGATCATCAATCACAAACGCCGAGTGTCCAATCTGTTCACCCCTCCCTCTCCGCCAATGCGATATCGCGATATCGCATATCGACAGTCGCAAGCACCAAAATGTCCAACCCAATGATCCCCCTCTTTCCCCGCCGACGCGATACCGCGATATCGCATCGGAACCTCTTCACCAACAGTTCATCCAAGTACCTCACCACGTCGCGCTGTACCAGGGACCCACTGATGACGTCATCCACCGTACAGCCGACGCAGTGCTTACGTCAGCAGCCAGAAAAGCCGAAAAAACTATTCGCGCATCGCTACGGGAAATAGGCCATTTCGAGGAATCTTCAGGGAATCTTCTGTTTGCCGAGCTCACTGCACGCCGAAAAAGCCCGAAAATCGCCCAATCGTGCCAAAGGATCCGGTTTGAAAATAGCAGCAGATCATTCACAGAGTCTAAAGTGTATCAGATCAAATCAGCAGGCTTCAAGCGTGTCAAAGAGTATCAGTCGACGGCGGAAACCATCAATGTAGCGGCAAAGTGTATCAGAGAATATCTTGAGCAGCGGCCCAAAGAAAGAGAGATTTGAATATCTTCCAGCAGATCCACAGGAGGAGAGCGAAATACTTCAGGCTCTCAAATCATAATAATTGCACATTCAATTCGCACCAAAGCCAAACTGCAGCCCCAAAGCGCATTCACTTCAGCAGCACTGCATCTGGTCCCCAAGGGCCACCTCGTCACCTGTTCCGATTCAGCTGCCCCCAGCGCAGTCAAAAAAGATTTACTTGCATTTATTTCCAGCAGCATTTAGATTTTGAAGAGTTCCAAGCAGACCTGTCAAGATCACTTGTAATGATGTCTTTCTGATATTTTGTTTATAAATACCACCCGAAGCGATATTGTAAAGGGTTGGTTGGTTGGTAGTAGTAGTTGTTGGTCAGTCTCTTTTCCAACAATTTTCTCTGAGTAAAGACTCGCACTGTAACTGTCATATTTTTCATAATCAAAGATTGCTGAAAGCATGGATTGGGAAACAACTTGCTGTTTTCTCTTGGCCAAGGAATGATCACGGAATTCCTGTGTCTCTGCATGATCCAATAAGTGTTCTTCTCCCCTATTTATTTTATGTTTTTATCATCTTTCCGCCTTTCTAAGCTGCACAAAAAAAGAATAGCTTAAGATTTGTTTAAATACACCTTAAGTTCAATTTCTGCACTTTTCAATGTTTTCTGCTGAAACAGCTATGAGCTAGAATTCTTAATTGCTCTAGTTTACCCTGTTCCTTTCATATATGGGTGCATGTCTTTGGAATTCTTAACTGCTCTGGGATCCCACTCATCCACTTCTCCCCTTGGTCAGCATGATGAAATGATTATGTTTTTCCTTTCATCCCTGATATTCATTCCATACTTTCAGCAGCCTGAGTATTGTATCCTGCGTGGCTATCCCGCTCCGTATCCCCTTGTAACCAAGAAAACGCTCGCATGCCTCAATCTGTGACTCCATGCCCAATGGTTCAAAACTTATAACACCTTACGGTTCCTCTTTACTCGAGAATCCTACCTTCCTTCCAATCACAGTCAACATTCCCTTGAAGTCAGAAAGCTAGCCTAAAATCATCAACTAAGGTTGAATCCAGATCAACTAAGGTTGAATCTAAAGGAGAGAGCCCTCTCTGATTTTAGGTGGGCTAGAACCTGCAATCAGAAGATTGGTTTGTGGTTACCTCGGCCGTATCCCTACTAGGAGCCTAGGGACAACCTGAGTGATAACACTTTGTACCTATTTGTAAGACTATTCTTTAAACACGTGTAATGCATGTTGCTTAACCTGTACTAAGATAGTTGAACTACTTCGGTTATTTTAGTACTCATATTCTTGAAGATGTGATGTATTGTTTATCACTGTTGTCCCATCCGTGTGGACTACTCTGCCAGACATTAGACAGATCATCTTTGTGTATTTCTTGGTGTTAACGGCTGTCACCCCCGTGTGGACTATTCTGCTGGATGGTGTATGTGTTTTCCTTTGAGCTTTGGTTTTCACGACTGCCACATCTGCTATGGACTATTTCGCTGGATGCTGGCTAACCCCTTCTTGTTGTTCGTGTGTGTTTCTTCCTGGGTTGGGACTATTCCTTCTCATCAAGAGGCTCACTTTTACCTCTCCCTTTTGACAGTAAGAGAACCTAAACACAGAGTGACATTAAGCACTCACTAGGCACACTCTCCTCGCTTTCTTGAATTTACAAGCATAGCACTCTCATGTGCTGAACAAAAAGATATAAGGAAAATCTCTAATATAATGGCAACCAGGCCATCGTACCAGATGAGACTTCTACACCAAACGGTGTGAGGTATAGTTGGGACTTCATACTGGGGAGATCCCTTGAATGTTGGCAAGTCCAACATCGTCAAAAATACCTCTTCGACAAATATTTCTTCATGAAAAGTCTCTTGAATTCATGCCAAATCAACTCTTATGTCTTGATGTCTCTAACCCACTTCACATCTTCCCACTAGATGTTTTATTTCCCTTTGAGGCCGAAGATAGATAATTTGGCCTTCATATTCTATGTGTAATCATGCATGTCAAATACCTTCTTCATTTCTATGAAGAATGCCTCTACATATTTGGTTTTCTTTATATCTCCATCAAAGGTAGGTGGCTTGACTTTCTTGAAATCATCTGGAAAATATCTTCTCTCACTCCTCCTGTAAGGATTATAACGATGATGACCATGGTACCTGTCGGAACCGAAACTAGAATAGAACCTGTGTCCATTACCTCTCCTATTAGATGTATCCAAGAACTTGCCATCTCTGATCATGTCATCCCTATCCAACCTATGTCCACCATGAGACCTATTGCCATATGCCCCGTAATTTTGTCCTCCTGTTGATTACTGATCCTAAGTAGTCCCTGTCTCTGCAAGTCTGACAAACTCTGAAGGATAAATGCATTAACCTTTGCTTTTTTCTTCTGTGCCTAAATGATTCTATCATTATCTTCTTTGCAACTTCTTATTTTTTCCTTTAAAGTTCTCAATATGTTTACTATGTTAGGAAATTCCCATCACCATGTTGCTCATTTGATGTATAGGGGGAATCAACTGTTGAACTATATTTTACCATCTTTCTAGTCATCTTTGATATTCTTCCTGCATTTTTACCATGTTAGTTAAACCAAAATATAAACATAATCAACATACCTTAGTATAATTTAGGGGAGGATATCTCGTTTGTAAGATCAACCAGATTAGCACAATACAATATAAACATAATCATAGCCACATATAAACATCATCTCAATCATCATATAGTTACCATGCATGACCATACCAACCTCATACCATGACCTCATGCATGAAAACTATAACCATGAAAATCCATGCATACATCCACATAAACAACAAATGTATATTCGACTGATATGCATTCACGGTAAACAAATCCAAACAACAACACCTTCAACTTCTACATGATAACACAACTACAACAATTACCATCACCATGCATACACATCAAGCACATACACAACCTACATGCATGCATGACAACCATATTCCACCCATCCAATCCAAGGGGTGAACCATGCTTTGATACCACTCTGTAACACCCTCCTCCCATATTTACCCATGCTAACTAGTCCATCGAGGTAAACATGTGACAAATAGTTACTATGATATGATTCAACTCCCCATTTACAGTTAAGGAAGTGGAATTGACACACCAAAAACCAAACTGACCTTTCTTAGGAGCTATAGGACCCCCAGGGACTAGCCAACCACTCCAGGTGCCCAACCCCTGAGTTAGCTTGTTTTTTTGCTGAACTAGATCCCCAATTGCTCCCACGATGAGCCCTCCAAGTGGTTGAAACCATCCAGTTTCTCCCACAACAAAGAATACATGCGACTACAACCTTTTTCAGGCAATTCCATGCCAACAACATCGAATTCTGAGCCACTTTTTCAGAGCTAGAACTTAAGCCCCTTCCTAGAACTTGATGAAATTCTTAGAAATGATAACTAACAAGAAGACAAGGCCTCTAATGTGAACTTGAACAAGGACCTAACCAAATTGATCCTAACCATGACATGAATTACGTCAAACAAATAATAAATATGTAATGTATAGGTCATATAAACACATCTAAACATATGGGCCTCATTATTATCTGAGATTCATCAAAAATGTTTGATGCCCTCTCATAATAGATGCATTGTCATCTATTAGGTCATACATTGATTAAGATTTCATTTACTAATCAAAACATGATGAGATCCATAACCAAAGTCTATCATAAACCCTGCTTATAACTAGCAAAATAACAATCATACAATAACCATTAAAATCACATATTAACAAGTACATTTACACATTGAACACAAGTGGAAAAGATCCAAAGCCAAAACATATGAAAAATCCAACCAAGTCAGAGACTTCCATGTACCACCCTACCATAGATTGGGTTGAACCAAATATTTCTTCCAACCAATCACCCCCATGCCATATTCCAAGCATGAATGTGGGACTCACAACAAAAGTGACTAGGCTTCCTCAAGATTTACCATATATCCCGCCAATATCAATCAAGGATTCCTAGGCCCAAATAAGAAACATACACTACCAGGATTTACTGTAATCCTACCATATATTGATACAGGGATCACTAGGCCTATACAATCATGGATGCCTCTAGACCTCTCCACCTAAACCGTGAGGAATTTTTCCATCTCCACCCTCTAGGATTTACTATATATCCCGAAATTTACAAGTCAAGGATTCCTAGGCCCAATGAGGGTACACACAACTAGGATTTACCTCAATCCCAAATTTATTGGTCTAGGGATTCCTAGGCCTTGTGATTTCTCCTGAGTCCACCCCACTGATTTTTGAAACCATTAGGAAATCTAGCTTAACCAATGAAGAGAAACCCCATCACAACATGGCTATCTAGAAATGTCAAGGCAAGGTTGAAAATCATTGTCACACCTAGAAAAACCCATGTCATCAACAACAAGAGAACCAAAAACAGACATGCACATACCGTGCATGGCATAACTAACAAGGAAATCACACATGCAACTCGATACCTGAAAGTAATTCTGTTGTAGCTGCTTGATCCAACTCTTCCTTGCTTTCCTTCCTTCCTCCAATTCTAGAGTGCTCCAAGAATGCTCTAAGTGTGCAATAGTACGAGAGAGTAGAGAAAATAGAGAGAGAGCTCCAAAATTGAACTAAAAAAAAAGGTTAAACTGAACAAAGGCTGTGAACTGATCCTCATAAGCCTTTTTATTAATGAGGCCTCTAGTTTCTTCAATTTCCATTATTTTTCCTTCACTTTCCTCCTCTCATGCAATCTGTGACCTTTCACCTTCCTTTTCTCCTAATTTCCATTATTTTCATAGATAAAATGCCAATTAATGCCTCTTGCCTTTCCAAATCCTTTTCCATTGCCTTTTCTAATTTCCTTTAGCTATAATAAACCAAATGAACACCCACTAGGATGTTTCACCCAATATTCAAGTTGGAATAAGTGTCCCATTACCTTGGTCTTATTTTTCCTTTATTAATTTTATTACATGGATTTTTAACCCGAGGTTGTTATAGGAACAAGGAAAAGAAGGCTGGGGTTGAATAGGAGAAGACCAAGCTCTTTCTCTCTCTTCACTTGTCCTCTCACGTGTGGCAGATATGTTGAGACTTTCTAGGCATCTTCACTTGGAATAGTCTAAGACTTTCTATGGAAGGATTAGGTTCGAATTTCGACATGTTTGACTAGCATTGATTAAATCTTTAAGCAACATCTTATCTCATCTCATGGACAGTCTGATCACGTTTGAATTGGGAATATTACTAGTCAGTTTGATCTTGTTTTGACTAGAAGGATTAGATGTATTTATTGATGAACTGAAGACTTTCTCTAAGAAAAAGGTTGTTGGGTTTTTCCTCCATGTGGGTTTTGCTAGGGTAAAATACTTGTCTCTTGTTTGTATGTTTCTTTATGATCCTATTGGAATTTGTGTTTCTACTGTTGAGATATTTTGTGTAATTGAATTACGGTGAATGTGAATACAAGAAAGTTTGAATTAAGAAATCATAAGAAGTAATTATCATATTAGAAGATTCTTGAAAAATCAACAAGACATTGTTCCACCATGTAAAGATCTTGGATTATTGGTAGGAATTTGCTTATGCTTGAAATGTTTACTAGATTCCTATCAAATTTATGGTAAGAAATAAAGTCTCTTTGCCACAAGATTAGCTTTCTCTTACAAAATCCTTGACAATCCTTAAACACCAAACAAACTTTCTTATATCTTAACACTTGTCTAAAAGATTGTACATATGTATTTAACCATACTAAGAGATTGAGGGGTCATAGATGCAAGAGGGATCATTATTGATGTTGGATGAAACCAGGAAATAAAATTTGCATTGGGTCATGGAGAATATTCAAATAACCAAACTAAAGCTTGCACTCTTCTTTAGGGCCTCCTTGCATTTGAATTGGGAATAAAAAGTTTTATAATTATCTAGGATCCAGGTTTAATAATCGTACAATGGTTTACAATTCCCTCCCATCTAATAACATGATTGTATCCATTATAACTTGATCTCATGAGGAAGCTAGTCATCTCCAAAATATCCCATTATTTCAAGTTCCTTGTGATCAAAATTCGTGAAATAGATAATCAAGCTAATCAAGCCTCCCATATTTGAGAAAGGAAGTTAAAGAAAAGAGGGATGTTATATTATCACCATATGCCTTAGTCTGTCTCATTATCAAATCATGATTGGCGCCCTCACATTAAGTAACCACATGGTGCACAATCAAGATAGGTGGATTGCATTTGAGGGAAGGGATTGAACAAGGCTTGTGTATAACCCTTTTACATGCATGCTCTTAACTTTAGCCTATTCTTTTAATGTTGCACACACATTTATTTTAATGGTGGTGGGATAATGAAATCAATCATGGATTTGCACTCTATAGGCAGGATCAATGGTTAGAACCTTCCCCTATCTATGAATATTATTTGGAACTTAAGCTAAGGGGATTCTAATTGTTGGACACCTAATCCTCTATGGGTTGGTGTGGAATGTGAACAACCATCAGAGTCCAAGATACCACTTGGAATATGAATCCAAGGGTCACACCAATGTACTATATATGTGTGTGTGTGTGTGTGTGTATCATTGTGAATAATAGATGCAACTCAATGTTTATCATTCATATTCTTCCTCCGCCATGTATGTGTTTAACATGGTATCAGAGCCATGATGTGTGGCCTTTGTAAACCAATGCTCTCCTCCTTGTGGATTTTATTCCATTATGAGCGTTTGTTAAAATAGAGGTTGTTACCTCTATCAGTTTTTTTCATTCCCCTGTTGTGAGAAGACTAGCCCCTACAACGACAAAGAGGAATATTGTCAAACTTGTCCCTCTCTACCAATGCAATGCTCTAACACTCTCTGTACATGTCAGTTTTTCCTATCTGTTGCCTCTCAAAGCTCGTATGTCCATTATTCTTCATGTGTTCATTCTTGCCCGAACGTAAGTGTTTTCAATGTGTGATTAACCTAACGCTCCATTAATTTGACCTTTTCCAGAAATCTATTTTCTCATTTTTGGGCACCCTCTGCATCTTTCAGCCCTCGGTGCACTGTCAAATCATAAGAAACAACAATGTGAGTTCTATGCATTAAAGACTTTTCATTTTTTTGAATATGAAGTAATTTTCTCCCTATGTCCCTGTGCGTTTGGTGCGTTGAAGACTAAAGCGTCGATACATTGAATAGTGTTGTGTGTGCATTTTATTGGTAACACTGCTCGTGGCTTCGCATATTGTCTACATCATTTACTTGCCCGCATAACTCTTTGGTGTTGAGGCATTATACCACTCTATTCCACTCATAGCAGAACTTACCTTGGCACTGCTTGGTTCATATACCACTCCATTCCATTGCTTGGTTGTAAATGTTGTCATATCATTCAACGCGGTTGCCCATACTTTTCCACAGCCATTCCTTCCATAGCGAAACCCAGTCCACCTTCCTTGCGTTTGGGCCACAGTCATATCATCAGTTTGCCTTCCCATACTCCCGATTTTTTTCATATGTGTTTCATATTATGTTGTCATATACATTTCAACATACCCTACCATGCTACATTGATACTCTGTTGCAAGTCCATACTACACCACATTGATACTTCGTTGCATGTCCATACTACATTACATTGATACCACGCTGCATGTCCATACTACATTACATTGGTACCACTTCCTTCCCATATTCCATTCATACGTTTATATATATCATAACTTGGCATCAATAGTAGGGTTAAAAAAAGTTTTGCAACAATATCAAAATCCATCACTTTCCTGTGAGGAATAACATCAATATGTGGCAGAACATTATCGATTTGAGGCACAACATTTGAGAGTACAAGAAATCTGGGATCATATAGGATATATTTTCTGAGATTTTCTGCATTCTTGATGATGGGGATGTTGGAATTTTCATAGTCGAATATTATTTTGGAATCTGTAGGTTCTTTCTCATTGTTATAATCATCTTTGATGTTGGTCTCTTGGTCGTTCATTGCCATTTCTATTGAACCTCGATTGTAAACCAGTTGATGGTTTGAATATGTATTCAAGTCTCTTCATCTTTTGATATATGTGCAAGCATCGATGGAGCTATTATAGTGTTGCATAAATAGAATTTAGGTATAGATCTCTTGTTGTCAAATCAATTGAGCCCATTGAAAGCCATTCGATCCCCGTGTTTGGGTTAAAATTCTGTCAAAAGGGATGATGGACGCATGGAACAATATTTTTTAAGGAAGGTATGATACATTGGTTGTATGTTCAACCCCATGTTGTGAATAAACAAAACCTGCTCCTGTTTGTTGAACAAGTTTTTGAGGGCCATGAAACATGCTATAATGAGTTCAACTCTTGAATACATTACACCCTTGCCATTCCATTAGTCATATGGAGCAAGTCAATGCCATGAGAAGTTGAAAAGGTATGAGAAAATGTTAATTTTATAATATTCAACTACTTGAATGCCACTATATGCTCTGAGGAGAAAGTTGGGCTATAACGATTTTGCACAAGATTTTTGATCCTCACCGTGATGCTGGACCGAGGTATATGTAACCAGATTCGATACTGACTTGTTTCTTGTTTTGAGTCTCATTGTTTGGGAATGTGCAATATACTTTTCCTTGTATATGAATGCAATCAACCATTGTTGTGTGTGGATTTGGAGAATAATTGTAGAGTTAAAATACTGCTCTTGGTTCATTCCTCAAGGAAGAATATCATTTGATTGTTGTAGTAGTCTGAGAGAACAAAGTTTGAGAATACCTTGTAGTGACATTGGTTCATAGTTTTGAACAAATTTTAAAGTGTAAGTTTGACATTAGAGAAAATGATTCAAATTGGTGAAGCATTAGAGTTCTTGAAAACTTTGATACAATCTACTACCAATGACACATTCCAAATCACCAAAGGCTCTCTCTTAGAAATTCAGACTTGTCTACATTATGCACAAGAACATATTGATTTTTTGTAGCTTGAATCTCAACCACAGCAGAAATAATTACAATAGTGGAGTCATCGTTATGAACCTATTTTTATTCAAAACATTGAAACAAACTCCCATAAAGAGAAAGTCAATAATGTTACAGTTGATTCAGATCTAGTGCCCAATGAAGCAACATAGTTACATGCAGATGCAAAAATTCAGCATACACTTCCCAAGTTGGTCATCATACTTTGGGAAGAGCTTGTCCATAACAAGCACAAAACTGGTCTTGGATATGGCAAGGAATTGTCCTTTCATATTCTAGATTACTCAAAGCCCATCAAGTTCCATAGTGTTGGGTTTCTTCTTGATGGTTCACCTTCACATGTTCCAGATTCTGCTCCTCCACATTCGTAGTCAAAAGTTGTTAAATGCCAACATTGTGATCGATTTGGCCATATGAAAGATCACTGTTTTGATCTTCATCCATGTAAGCACTGTCATAAAACCAGACATTCTTCAAACATATGCTTCAAAAACAATCCTCTCTCAAGAACAAATATTCATCTTGGATGGATCGCTTCTTGGAAATGGGCTTCAACAACCAAGAAGATATTTCAGTCATATGTTAGAACTTGTTCTAGAGTTTTGAACAATCTTGCAGTTAAGTTTTCTCCATCATTTCACCTTGTATCTAACAGGGGGGAAATTGATGGTCATCTACAAGCTTCAAAGCCACATCAAGCGAGCCTGAGCCACAACCTATACCAAATTTAGAGTTGTATCCAAAGACAAAGATGCCCCTGAGCATGCCATTGGTTAGTGGTTAGCCTTACACCATCAATGTGGGATGAGACCTCTCTTTAATCTTCTCCCTCTTCAAAGAATTAGGGACACTTCCTCTAGCATAAGACTTCAACTTCTTTCCAGTTCTGGAAGAGTTCCAGGAATTGCATTAAGCATTCCAGAGTTGATGGTCATCCTTAAACTACCGCAGGTTGCAGATATCCCTTTTCAAGGTTGAAGGTTTCCCTCTTCAAAACTTGAGGAACACTTCCTGTAGCAGAGGACCTCAGATTCATCCTAGATTTGGAAGAGTTCTGGGAACTGCACTAAGCATTCCAGTGTTGGTGTTCATCCTTAAACCACCCCCTTATACCAACATTTCAACGAGCACACCAATGTAATATATATGTATCATTGTGAATAATAGATGCAATTCAATGTTTATCATTCATATTCTGCCTCCACCATGTATGTGTTTAACAAGACTTGAACAACACTTGTGTATAAACCTTTTACATGCATGTCCTTAACTTTATCCTATTCCTTGAATGTTGTACACACATTTATTTTAATGGTGGTGGGATAATGAAATCAATCATGGATTTACACTCTATAGGCCAGATCAATGGTAAGAACCTTCCCTTATCTATGGATATTATTTGGAACTTAAGCTAGGAGGATTCGAAATTAGGGGTACATGTCTTGGTTATTCAGTATTAAATCTTGTGTGTTGAATTCTCCTATCATATTATGAGAAGCTCCTTAGAGCTACACAAAACAAACCAGTTGAAATCACAATAAAGTCTTGCCCTTAAGGCAAGGATTGCATAGAAAATGAGAATTTAATTGCAATAACAAGGGAATAAAGGAACACAAGAAAAACTAGCATGCATGCACAATATCCAACCAACACCATTATTTCATATGCTGACTAGCCTGCTATTGAACAAGTGGGTCAAAAAATATCATGTTATCTTTATCAAGCACGATTTTGAACCTAGGGAAGTCCATTATATATGAAGTTTATCTTGGTGTGAAGCATAGTTTAGATGCTAGCATACTTGAGGGTATAATGCAAAATATGGTGGGTTCACTATCGACGAGTTTCTCTCGCAGGTGTTACTCCAATATTGTGTGTAATGAAGTGCACAAAATAACCTCATTTACAAATAAGTGTTTACATTAAATTTGAGATAGATTACTCCTTTAGGTCATAAGGAAGATATATGATCTTCCCATATCTTGTATTGTCCAAATGCATGAGGTTGAAAATAATAACTACTATTCATATTATGGATCATTGTTCCTTGTTTTCTAGCATCCTAGACTACTTTGGGAGATGGTTAGGCCAGTATAGAACCATTTACCACTTTTGGTAGATCTAATGCTCTGATTATGGCCTAGGGAAACCCTTCCTTCCAGACTTGGTCCAAAATTTAAAAAACAATTTTTTATTCCCTATATGCTACTTTTCCCTGTGATAAAAGCGTGTACACGCGGGTCAGTATATACCCAACCCATGTACACATGTTAAAACACTTAAAAAAATTAAATTTCTTTAATTTCGGGCGGATTCACAAGTTTTTCCTGTTACTCACCTCCTATTTCCCGTGGCCCAACTGTTTCCCAATTGAAAAAACTAATTTGGAGAAGTATAAATAAACCTCCATTGGAAGGCCTTAAGGGAGAAGATATGAGATATTGATAATATAGTGAGATTATCCCTGGTCGAGTCTGACGAAATCCCTGTGCCTCCTGCACTCCCCAAAGCTTCAGGAAACCCTTGTTTCCTTGTTGGAGATATCCTTATATTGGTGACGGAGGAAGATTATTGAGGTCGGAAAAGGACGGATATGGAGGACGTTTCTGCTTGGAGCCGGAGAAGGACTCAGGTCGTATTTCTCCACTTTACTTGTAGCTAACTTCAATAAAGGAATGTTGTTATGTTTCCAATATTAAATGTGTTTATGCATCGATTTATATTGTAATTCGTTTATGAATCTTACATTGATGCATAATTGTTCATTCATTTATATGATTTAAAGTTAATATCATGAATGTGCTTTATGTTTCTACTGTTGTATATGTTTCATTTGAATAATTTTCAGGTTTCGAAGACATCAAGAGAGATTGAGGGTTTGTACCCTCTGGGATCTACTCAAACGTAGGAGTTTCGGGTAGGGACACTCTTGCACATTTCAGTAGAATAAGCATTTAGGTTGATTTCCTGAGCATTTCTTGTTGTGGTTTTACCTCCGCTCTGTTGGGGTTCTCAACCCAAGGCCCTAGGGTGTTCTCACCCGCAACAGAATTGGCGACTCCGTTGGGGATAACATTCTTGTTATTCCTGGTTTGGGTTGTTTGTTCTCAATCAAGGTTCAATTTCTTGATTGCTTGCTTTTATAGCGTTGTTTGATCCATTAGTGTCCCAGGCATCAAACCTGATCTTCTTGATCAAACTTTGATTTTTTTTTTTCCTAGTTGGGCTTTGTATATGCTATTTTCTTAGGTTACAACCACATACACACACAAGTTTCTTCAATCAGACTCGCATATACACAAGTTTCTTGTATTAGAAACGTGTGTGCATGCTTCTATGTCTTTACACAATCACGTATGCAATTGTTTTATTTTTTTTTTCAAATCATTTTGCCCAGTTAAGGTTATTTCATGGTGATTTATGTTGTTGTATGGTCATCTACTATCTGGAGAACTCAGTATTCTTGCAAGATTTCTTTTTCAAAAACTCCTTCTCACTGAAAAGTGTTGATTGGCCTAGGATTGCTTCTTAAGCAAGTTTGTAGTTTGATTCTTGGGTTCAAGGCTTTGTTTTGAAGTTCTTGGATGTTCTGGTTTGTTGGGTTGTGTTATATTCTTTCCACGGCTAACATACGTAGTGAATCGGGGGGTTATAGAGGGGCGCGTAGCCCCCCTCTATGGGGTTCGGGGCAGCGCCCCGAGAATTTATTTTTTTTTGGACCCTATATTGGGTTGGGCGAACCTACCTATGGTTTTCGGTCCATGGTTTTGGACGCGATGGTTTTTTTCGGTCCATGGTATTGGATGCTTCGGCATGTATAAATATGTATTGTAACATTGAAAGGAACATAATGAAAAATCAAGCTGGTAGTCTCGGTTTTGAGATGCAGTGGGAAATCTCTGTGTAT